>JANHGN010016161.1:21987-36665 GCA_024605025.1 Megaceryle maxima
GGTAACCCTGCTCTGGCAGCGGGGTTGGACTCGCTGATCTCCAGAGGTCCCTTCCGACCCCCACCATTCTATGATTCTGTGGTTTTAAACCTCATGTTGAAATGATTTTCAGAACCTGACAGAGGGGCTGGAGCCCCTCTGCCTCAGTGTCTAAAGGTGACCTTTTTCATTGGGCCTTAGTAGCATTTTCCTGCTTTTAAATTCAACTGTGTCAGGAGCTTTCTACAGGAGAGTTCCTCAGTCAGGTCATGGTCACCCTGCTGACGCCAAGCAGGGTAAGGAGAAACACTGCCTAGTGTCCTCAAGCCCATGGCATGCTCTGGAGCACAACCAGGGTGACCATGTCCCTCTTACTTGGGAAGCCCAATGGGCTGGACAAGTGCATGTCCTGGCGTGTGGTGTTAAGTGCCTGTAGGTCAGGCCAGGAGTCACCGCGCTGGTTTCATGAGTATAATTTGTCTCTCCACTCCCTGAGATGGTAGTTCCTGTACAAGTTGTAGAATCCCAGACTTGTTTGTGCAGGAAGGGACCTCCGAAGGTCATCCAGTCCAACCCCCCTGCAGGGAGCAGGGACATCTGCAACCAGAGCAGGTTGCTCAGGGCCCCGGCCAACCTCACCTGGGATGGTGCCAGGGATGGGGCAGTGACCACCTCTCTGGGCAGCCCGGGCCAGGGTCTCACCACCCTCAGCATCAACAATTTCTTCCTTCTCTCCAGTCTAAATCTCCCTTTTTTTCTTTAAACCCATCCCCCGTTGTCCTGTCCCAACAGGCCCTGCTCAGAAGTCTGTCCCCATCTTTCTGACAGGCCCCTTGAAGTCCTGAAAGGCCCCAAAAAGGTCTCCCCAGAGCCTCTCCAGGCTGAACCCTCTCCAGGCTGAACCCCCCCAGCTCTCCCAGCCTGGCCTCCCAGCAGAGGGGTTGCAGATGAGTGTAGAGAGAGGTCCTAGATGACTGAGTTTTGCAAGGACCACCAGCACTCTGCAGCTAAGGAACCGAAATGCCACAGAGGAATGAGATGGCATCAGGAAACTGTTCTAGTTACCCTTTGCCTGGATTTATGTCGTAGCAATAATGTGTCGTAGCCTCATAAATCCAGTCAGCTCCAATTGTGCTTCTCACCACTTGGGCTGTGAAAAAAGTAACTAATGCAGTCAAATACAATCAGCTCTGTTTTAATGGCATCCTATAACTTTTTGAATTACCCAGTTATTCAGTTGTTAATAATTGACATTGTTGTGACTTGCCCTCCAAGGCTTGTTTTCCATGGGATGGCCTGCTTTCCTGAGCATCACCCCCAACATCAAAGAAGAAGGTGCTATGAAGGAAGACTCTGGGATGCAAGATACTCCCTACAATGAGGTGAGCAGCTTAATATTCATATACTTGTTCAGCATTGACAGGGAGCCTTATTTCTCCTGGATGCCTGCGCGTGCCAACAAGTCATGGTGAGAGTCTACTTTTGGGTGAAACGTCAGAGCTGTTGTCCTAAAGGGCAGGGACAGCTGTTTGGATACCCAGAACATGGAGTACCAGAGGTGGAAGGTAGGGCAGGAGGCAGCCCATGAAGCAAAGCCCTTCTTCTGAATGAGGGTTTCAGGTGTTTGCCCATTACTGTTACTTTATCCAGAGATAGGTTTCATCCTGAGCTGGGTCACCAAAACCTGCCTAGACACGGTGTCACTGCAATAAACCCTCATACTGAAGATAGAGAATAAAAAATGAAATAATGGGTCTGTGCTTTTGCCTCGTTGCTATTAATTAAATGCCACCAGCTGTCGAATCACTGAATTATTTGTATTTTGCCTTGAACTGCAGAATATCCTGGTGGAGCAGCTGGAGCTGTGTGTTGAATACCTGTGGAAGTCTGAGAGATATGAGCTTATCGCTGAGGTTAACAAGCCTATCATTGCTGTTTTTGAGAAGCAGAGGGACTTTAAAGTAAGTTGGTTTATTTATTATCTTTTTTCTTACACTACCTTAAGACAGTAAAGATAAACATTTGTAGGAAAAAAAAGTGCTTGCTTTAAAAGGAAGGTGTTTTGCTTCCTGTCTGCAGTTTCTCCTTTTAATGCCATGTGCTGTGAGCAAATAAACAACTCTGGTATCTTACCTTCCTGTCTTCAGCATCAGTAAAACAGTAAAAGACCAAAAACTTTCCAAGAAACCTCTTGTGTTAGCCACTGGAGGTGAATTTTTCCATGTGTTTTTAAACCAAGAGCACATTTGAGTTGCATTTAAGTTCAGAAACTGCTGCTAAATTGTGAGATCTCTTCACAATTCTAGGGTTTGTTTTATTTTGTTTTTACTTGGCAGTTTTGATACATAACAGATAACCAGTGATAATCTCATTTACTGATTTTCTGTGTTTAAAATTAGAAAAATAAAAAGCAATGAGGCAGGTAGCAATAAGCTGTATGCTGTGGAAGCAGGTTGTCAGATTTTTAACTTAGTTGAAATTTTTGGTTCAGTATCCCAAGAAAGTGCTTTTTAGTGGTAATTGTGGACAGCAGGACTTTGCCCAGGGTTGGGAGCTGGTTGGAGATGTTGACACCCTGCTCCCCGCTGCACTTGGGGACACCTGGGCTCTCCCACCTCCCAGTAGATCCCTACTGCTGTCTGCTGGTGGGATGCTCGTCTTCCTGCGTGACCCTGTACACAAAGGCACCCGCTGCCACGAAACAAGAACAACCTTGAAATGAATATTTAGTGACAAGAGAAGCTGTTCCCTGCTCATGCCCAGCTCCATTGCAAGGGTTTGGGAGCCCAGCTGAGGCAGCCAGACTGGTGCAGAGCTGTAGTGGCATCTCCCAAAGGACTGGCGTGCTCTCAGCTCCCCTATTTCTCCCTCTCCCTTAACACAGAGGCTGTCTGATCTGTACTATGACATCCACCGCTCCTACCTGAAGGTCGCAGAAGTTGTGAACTCCGAGAAGCGTCTCTTCGGGCGGTATTACCGTGTTGCGTTCTATGGGCAGGTAAGTCCACCTGGGTTGTTGTGTCCTCACAGGCTCCCAGATTTCGGCCTCATTCTTCTAGTCCTGATGTATTTTGGGGAAGCTAAACCAGGGGAACACTTGGCAGTGAGTAGGAGGTTCCTGGAGGGTCAGCCTCCAAAGGAGGGTCACGCTCAGAAGACAGCGCTCAGCTGCATCCGTCTAAACTGCTGCTGTGGGTTTCGTGGTGTAACAGAGAACAGACTTGTCATGTCAGCTTTAGTTCCTGACTTCAGCGGGCAAAATTGAGACTGAGGCAAGGCATGTTTTTTTCAGAGTAAAACTTAAATAAACCCAAATAAGACGTCTGTTACGTGGCTGTCTCCTCTTAACAGAGCTTTAAGCAGAGCAGTGTGCAGTAGATGTTTTTGGTGTGTCTCCTGCTGACTCTGGCTTCTGCTTTCAAGCCACCTCTGATTCTGCACAATCTACTGTAGAGTAGTTGTGTTCCCTCCGCTGTGCTTCAGCATCCTCAAAGCATTATTTTGTGCTTTCTTCCACTACAAACCACGTAGCAATCCAGCATGTTCCTTTAAGACCTGGTTTTGGCAAGCGTACGGTTTCCTTGACTCTGAAATGATGAGGTGTGTAAACAACAGATTGATGTGAATCATTCTGTTTGCTAATTAGATTTTAATGCAGAAATTTGCTCTTTTCTCCTTTTGGTCTTGTTCAAGGCTGTGGTAAGTCTAGTTCTTTTGCATGTTTTGTTTAATTCTCCTCACACATCCTCCATCCTTCCTGTTCCTGTTACTCAACGTTAACTTCCCTGTGCTCCCGATCCTTTGGTTCGTGGCAGACGAGATAACGTTGTTCCATCTGTTGTCACATCCTGCAAACTAACTTCTGTGTGTCCTGCTACCTGAATTACCATGTTGTGTGTGCACCCTGGGGCCCAATGCTGCGGCACCTCATCTCAGTGGAAGTTCTTCTCTCGGCTTCGCTGGGAGCAGGATTGGACCCCTTCTTCCTCTGCTGAAAAGCTCAGTGCAGCGGTAACGCTGTTTGAATGCAAGTCTGCTTTCCTGGCCTGGGCAGCAGCTTCAGAGAACAGGGATGTTGGGGGCAGCCTGCCATCCATGGCAATGGTAACTGGAGCATCTGGGCACCTTCCCGTAGTCCTTTGTAGGAGCAAGCAAACTGGGAGCCCGAGGGGAATGGTGGTGGAAATGAGGTGGGTAATTCAGCTGCAGCAGTTCTGCTGAGCTGGCTTAAAAATCTCTATTCAAGTGCAACGACTTCTCAGCTGCCAGTGCCACCAGGGCAACTTCACTGAAACAGCTTTAGTGCTCTGCAGCATCTGACGGTACCGTAGCCGTGTGTTGCTCTGTCCGGTCCCTGGTGCCCCAGACACTGAGCTCCACATGCAAACCACCACAGCTCCCTCCTTTCCTTCCCCAGGAGAGATGTGGTGTTGTGGAAAAAAACCCTGCTCTGTGCTGCTATAATGACCAGAGTGTACAGCACAGTGCAGATAATTAGAGGCGGATCATTCCCATCGGTGTTACTTGTGCCTCATTTACCCAGGAAAACAGGAGATGGGATTAAGGAGGGTTTAACAGTGCACAAAGCACTGTGGCAGGTGTGGGAGCTACAGGTGGAGCGTGACCTGGAAGGAGAGACAGAGAGAACAGGCTGTTTCCATATTCCAGCTGTGCCTGTGTATTTTTCCCTTTGGAATATTTTCCTTCCTGTCTTTCTGTCAGTCCCTTTTTCCCCTGTGACACTTGCTTCCATTTTGGCCATTCAAGTGGGAAGGTGTGGGGCCTGTTGGGCCTCCTTTAGCCAAGAGCATCACAGGCCTCTGTGCTGAAAGCAGTCGCAGCGCCCAGTTCATTTAGGACATGAAAAGCAATTCCCTTTTTTCTGTCTTTTGGGCAGACTTCACACACTTCCTCACAAAAACTGATGGTTGCTGGTTTTACTGGTATTAAAACAAGAGGAATCGCTCTGCTTAGACCACTACGAAAGAAATGCCACAGCAGGAAACTCAGTGTGCAGGTCTGGGATGCTCAGTGTGCAGGTCTGGGATGTGCAGTGATGAAGGTCTGGGATGCTCAGTGTGCAGGTCTGGGATGCTTAGTGATGAAGGTCTGGGATACTCAGTGATGAAGGTTTGGGATGCTCAGTGTGCAGGTCTGGGATGCTCAGTGTGCAGGTCTGGGATGCTCAATGATGAAGGTCTGGGATGCTCTAGTGATGAAGGTTTGGGATACTCAGTTATGAAGGTCTGGGATGCTCAGTTTTGAAAGTTTGGGATACTTTTTCAGTCTTACACACACACTGCTCTATAAAATAGGCATGGATTGATATATAGGTAAGCACGTGTATAAAAAACCCATATTGCATATATGCATGTATTCATTAAATCTTTTTATCAATTGTATGAATAATTAATACATGCATATAAGTATTTTGTGAAAACAGGGCACTGATGTTCTTAACCGAAGCAAAAAACTGCAGAGGGAGCAGGTGAAAGGGCAAAAGAACACCGGAGAACAGGGAGAATTTGGGGAATTCTTAGTGGAAAAAGAAAATCTGCTACTGCACCTGGAAGCAGTTCTTCATGCAAAGGCAGGGACAGTGTGGGCACTGAACTGCTGCTGGGACCCTCTGGAAGGATGGTTGGAGTGGGTGTAGCAGGTTGGTTTTGTTCTGTAGCTGTATTTGCCAGCTCAGAGAGCTGGGTCTCCTGGCAGCTGCTGTCTCAAGCTGCAAATTCTGGTTAAGGGCCCTTGGTGACAACGTCTCTTTGCACCACCAAGTGGTCACACTCGCCAGTGCTGGTGATTTTATTCCTGGAGGAGTGGTTTGAGATGCCAGTATCTTTTTCGACTTAAAAAAACAAACAAAAAAAGCTGTTAAATAAGTTGAATGAGTGAAAACTCACCTTGTGCTGATAAGCAAAGACATGGAAGCCTTGTTGTCAGGTGAAGGTGGAGCTGAGGGTTTGCTCTCCCAAGCTGTAGAGGTTGGAGGGCAGGTTTTCACAGTGGTAGAGCTGACTGTGGGTTTATATCTGAAGAGCAGAAGGTGTGTCCCCCTTTTCCCAATGTGACGAACCAGCTGTAGCTTCCTTACCAAAGAACTCAGGACAGCCATGCACGCTCAAGCACAGGATATGCTCCAGGGTCTCTGAGGGTGTAGAAGAAAGGAAAAAGGCCTTTTCAGCCCTCCCACGGTGACACAGGTCACAACTTGCTTCTCAGCATATCATTTCTCAGTGGAAGCCAGTAACTGGTCATCTCCCTTTCCATTACAGTCAGCCACTCCGTGTCATCTGTAAGGCCACATTGTCCTTGCAGGGCAAAACCAGCCAGCATGAAAATAATCTAGGGATATACATTGGTAATGTAACCTTGGGTGCTTAATATTTTAAAATCCTGAAACTGGAGGATATTTGGCTCCTGGAAAGTATTTAATCTTACTGTCAATAGTCTTTGCCAGACATATAGCATATGGCAGATGCAATTATTTATAGCTCACAATTAACTTCTGCTTGTCAGCTGAAATGCTGGGGGGAATATGTACTTAAATGATGTTTCTTGCTTTAGACACAGGACTAGATCTGTTAGCAGCTTGTTTTCAGGTATTTTTGGCTTTTAGGCAAAGCCCAGATATTTTTTAAGCACAGCTCTCATCTTAAAGTGCCGTGCAGTATCAGCACAGAGGTTTGGCCCTTACAAACACTGTGCTGCTGAGTGCAAACATACCCAGAATCAGTCTTGAAGAGCATAAACTTCTAGCTTGCCATGTGATTAATTTGGAAAACATGAGAGGTTTTGCAGAAAACATTGAATAATAAGAGAAAACAGATGGTTTTTTGGACAGCAGCGATCCTGAGCTGCGTGTTTACGTGTGGTTGTGAAACTAATGAGCAGTTTTCCCATGTAAAGGAGTTTTCCTTCAGTGGAAACAATATCAGAAACCAGGTTATGATCCTACAGACCTCTTCTCAGAGACAGCAATAGAAAATCAATTGCCTGTCCAGCTCAGTAAAATGTTTGCATTGTGTCACCTTTTGAGCTCTAGATTTGTTCTGTAATTACATGTGAGTTCTTCATACGCCCCTGGAGTTTTAATTGATAATATTGTTAAATATTGTGCTGTGTTGGAAGGTCACTGTGAGACTGATGAACACACTGGCAGGCAAGCTGCTGCTGCTGCTATTAGTCATTAGTTTCCAGTAATGCCCACAAGTGCTCTTGGCACTTAGCAAATTAAAAGACCATTTTATTGCTCCTTGTCCTCACTGAAGGAGAAGCTAAAGATGCATTTGTTAATCCCTGTAGAAATAAAGCTTAGGGTTTGTTTGGGTTGGTTGATTTTTTTTTTTTCCTAAGAAAACATAGAAACTAAAAGCTAATTTATTTTAGTTCTGTGTACTTTTTTTGGCCTGGTCAGTAATTTGAATGGCTGAAGTTGAAACACCCTGCAGCGTGAATAGGCTGGATTTCTCATGAGAGCCTTCCCTGACAGCTTCGGTGCTTTACACTGCTGGGTTTTGGTAGCAGAGCCCAGGAGGGGAAGCTTGGTGCTGCTCCTGGTGTTGGGATCAATCCAGTCCTTGTTCACGGGGCTCCTGCTGCTTTCTGCTCAGTGGGGAGAGCTGCTCCTGGTGTGCTGATGCACGTGGTCATCGGGTAGCAGGCGAGTGTCTCACCTGCACTATCTTCATTTACTGAGGTCGGCATTTCTTCTGAAGCCTTGACAGGTCCTTGTTCAGCTCTTAAGTGGAGCCTTTTATTAAAGCTCTACCAAGTCCATCCAGTGTAATAAGTAAATGACCTTAACAAGATTCAGCTTTTTTGCCAAGGAGCGCAGTCTGTGTGTCTTTTTTTTTTTTTTTCCTCTTCAAATGTAAATCATTTGATGGTTGTCTCTGAAAATGCTGCAATCACAGAATCCCAGCATGGTGGAGGTTGGAAGGGACCTCTGGGGATCATCTGGTGCCACCCCCCTGCTCCATCCAGCAGGGTCACCCAGAGCAGGGGGCCCAGCAGTGCAGTGTCCAGGGGGGTTTGGAATCTCTCCAGAGCAGGAGACTCCACAACCTCACTGGGCAATGTGGGCCAGGCTCCCACACTCTCACACCAAAGAAGATTCTCCTCCTGCCCAGATGGAACTTCCCAGGTTCCAGTTTGTACTCATTGCCCCTTGTCCTGTCACTGGGCACCCCTGACCAGAGTCTGGCCCCATCCTCTTAACACCCACCCTTAAGCTGTCAGTGAGCACTGATCAGATCCCCTCTCACTGCTGTTTGTCTTTCAGAGCCCTTTTCACTGTATCCTTCCATTTCATTCCAAACAGGGTTTCTTTGAAGAAGAAGAAGGTAAAGAGTATATCTACAAAGAACCCAAATTAACTGGCTTGTCTGAGATCTCTCAGAGGCTGATGAAACTTTACGCAGACAAGTTTGGAATAGATAACGTGAAGATCATCCAGGATTCCAACAAGGTACGAAAGACCTTGTGCTGCCTCTGCACAAGGAACTGAGGCCTCAGCTCATGTTTTGAAGGGAAGTGAACTGAGTGTGTGTGCAAACCACTACAGCCTGATTTTTCAACCAAAAAAAGACCTTCGCTCTCTATGGTGACAGGTGGTGTGTGGACGTGATGGTGTTTTATGGTGAGGCATCACCACGAGTAGGGAAAGAGCATCTTCCAGCCTGCGCCTGCAGAGAGCGTGCAGGTCTTTGCTGCAGTGCAGGAGCAGCTGGTTTTCTCTCATTTCACTTTCATCCACTTCTGCCCAAGGCTGTAGTCAAAAGTCCCACTGTTCTTAGGACCCTTCTGGCTAAATCTCTTCAGATTAATCTGTGAGCTGAATATTAGAGTTGGAAGCCTGAGTTTTAATCGCTATTGCTCTGATAGATAAAAGCATCAGAAGTACAACAGACGCCTCAGAAGCTTCTCAGCCTTAACCTGATTTTACTGTGTTTTCCACAGGTCAACCCCAAAGACCTGGATCCAAAATACGCCTATATCCAGGTGACATATGTCACACCATTCTTTGAAGAGAAAGAAGCCGAAGATCGAAAGACTGACTTCGAAATGCATCACAACATCAACCGTTTTGTGTTTGAAACCCCTTTCACCCTCTCAGGAAAAAAACACGGGGGTGTGGAGGAGCAGTGCAAGAGGCGCACCATCCTGACCAGTACGTTTGCTCAGGCTACTTCCCCACTCCCATCCCACCTTCCCCAGTTAAATCTGCCTCGTGAGCCAGGCTTCCTGCAGTCAGCGAGCGCAGCGTGTGGCGTGGAGCAATCAGCGATCTGCTCCGTGCGTCCGCTGGCAAAGCTGGTGTTATCTCACAGCCCTGCTGACCATCCTAGCAGAAGTTATTTTCTTTTGTGGAGCCATCAACTCTCATTTTTCTCTTATTATTGACATCATCTTGCAGTGATGGAACCAGGGAGTGGTTCTGCTGGAGGCAGCTTAGGACCCAAAACCATCGGTCTTCTAATAATAAGTCAAAATAAAAGCATAGTAAGGTGCCTGTTCTGCTAAGAAGAGTAAAACATAGCAAATACAAATTTTTCTTCAAACTGGGACTAGAATATGTACAGAATTTTTTTAAGTGAGGCAGAGATTTCATCTCACTGGGTACAGCCAGTGTTTCAAGGCAGGAATGTCAGGCGCACTGGATATGTCTGCTCGTACTGAGTCTTACTGAACAGAAGATGTTTAGTTCACAATTGAAATCCCTTTTTAAAGAGATGTCCTTTGTGAAACTGCCACTGAGACTCAACCCATCCAAATGTTTGCTGGGAGTGTGTCTGAGCTGGAGGTGTTGTGCTCCTGGGCAAGCTGGGCTGGTGTCTGCAGCAAAGCCTCCCAAGCAACAGACAAACCCAGTTCCCCACTGAATTCAGTGCATCTGCTTCCCCCAAAGGGCAAAGTGGGGAAAGCTGCTCCCTGTACAGGCCTGGAGGTTTTGTTCTGGCAGGTCAGGAGAGAGGCACTGGGGTCTGAGGGCATCTTCTAACGTGCCACAGCTTTGCTGGTAGCAAGGAGAAAGGGGCAACTTACGGGGGTGGTTCAAGTGCTTGAGCGGCAGTGGGTACTTTGAGATCTCTACCGAAGGTGTCTGGCAAAACCAGGGAGGGTGGTTCTTCCAGCAGATTATTTTCCCTCAGTTAATGCCTGCTGCTGTCAGCTCCCATCGCTCTTAGCTTGGCCCCATCTTCAGCGTCAGGTGGCACCTTGATGACCTTCTCTTATGCCCTGCATTTCCCTCTGGCACCCGCCTCACCTCAGTGTTTTTCTCTAAAGGAAACCTTCTTTTCTTTTTCTTTTCTTTTTCTTTTCTTTTTCTTTTCTTTTTCTTTCCTTTTTCTTTTCTTCTCTTTTTCTTCTCTTTTTCTCCCCTCTCCCTCTCCCTCTCCCTCTCCCTTCCCTTCCCTTCCCTTCCTTCCTTTTTTCCTCCTCTCCCCCCTTTCTTTTCCTCCTTTTTTCTTTCATCTTTATTAATCTCTTTTTTTTTTGCCACTTCTTCCTTCTTGATTAATGCAAACTTAATTTGTACAAATTACTAGAGACTGACAACATCCAAAGTTACCACTTTGACTTGTTTTGCTTTCTTAAACAATCTCTCGGTGGGTGAGTTTCTCTGACACATTTCTTGCTCTCGAGTAGCCAGTCACTTGTTTCCCTATGTGAAGAAGCGTATTCAAGTCATAAGCCAAACCAGCACGGAGCTGAATCCCATCGAAGTCGCCATTGATGAGATGTCCAAAAAGGTCTCAGAGCTCAATCAGCTTTGCACCATGGAAGAGGTGGACATGATCCGACTGCAGCTCAAACTCCAAGGAAGTGTCAGTGTCAAGGTGATGATGACAAGTTGACTTTTTTCCTTTTTTTTCTTTTTCTTCTCAATACATCTACCTAAATTTTTGGTTTGATTTTCATCATTCCAGACATGTTCTGTCTGGTTTATATTTCTGCTTGTATCTTGTCCAGTGCTGTTTGAGCCTGCTCTAAAAATGCAAGGCAATGGAAAGTTTTCCGCTGATCTGTGTGCAAATGTAACTCTTTCAGTCAGCTCTTCTCTAAAGAAGTGTTAAGACCCTTCTAATAAGCCTATCATTTGTCACTTGAAAACGTGAGATAATGTTCTTCACACAGGCTTGGTTGCCTGAGGCCAGTCCCCTAGCCTTGGAGCAGAAGAGAAGATGACAATAAACTGCTTGTTCTCTGCCCCTAAGCTGTGTATTTTTCCCTCAGGTAAATGCTGGACCAATGGCCTATGCTCGAGCTTTTCTTGAAGAGACAAATGCTAAGAGATATCCTGATAATCAAGTTAAGCTTCTGAAGGAAATCTTCAGGTAAAGATTAAGCTTAGACATTCCTTTTTCTGCGTAGTAGTAGTAGTAGTAGTAGGTGGGACATGGAATTGAACCAGACCAATTTACACCTGTCTTCAGCCCATCTCATGAGTCATAACCAAGAAAACATTGACTGAAGTATTGGGCTATCCCAGTAGCCTACGTTCCTCCTGATCTCAGGATGAGTTCTGAAGTTCTCTTCTAACAAGGTGTAATTTGCAAGGGGGAGAAGACATAGAGTAGCGTGTGTGTATCTGTAGATAAATCTGTTTTTTTCATTACTACCCAATTTGTACGGTTGTTCTTTGTGGTTTTGTGCTTGTAGGCAGTTTGCAGATGCATGTGGACATGCTCTTGACGTCAACGAACGCCTTATTAAGGAGGACCAGTTTGAGTATCAGGGAGAGATGAAGTCTCATTACAAAGACATGCTCAGCGAGCTATCTGCAGTTATGAATGAACAGGTTAGATCACCCCTTTTGGTGCTGGTTGGGCTGGATGAGGGTGGCTCGTGGTATCTTCTAGTGACAGATGAAGCTGTCGAGCAAAATAGTAGAAGTAAAGCCTGACAATGCAACAGTCACTGAGAAAACACAGTTTACTCCTGGGTCCCGTCCCCCCCTTTTTAAATCCAGATGTATTCAATCTAATGAATCTGATCAACAGTGATTTATCTTCTCCCTATCTTGATATGTAACTGAAAAGTTGAATATTCATGAGGATAAATGCAGACCGAGGTCCAGAGGCGTAGAAAGATGATCAGTCAAACTAATGTTTTATGCTTTGCTTGCTTTATCCCGCAGCTGAGATGTATTTAATTAAAACAGTAAATTGCTTTTAAGAACTAGTTTGTAACTGGAGGAGGCATCTTTATAGTTGCTATTTGTATTCAGCTTTCAGAGCAAGAGTTAATTGATTGATTGATTTATTTTTACTATATTTTAACTATGCAGTCAGAATAAATGCCATGTATTTCAGTGGCTAGCAGCTTCAGAAGGATGAGGATCCATGAGATGCATCCTGGAATCCTGAGCTGGACTTCACCACACACTTGCAGCTATCCCATTGCTGTGCCTCTGAGGATATTTTTGATTAGGCTTTCTGTTTTAATTTCAATATTGAGCCATTCTGCATGCCATGGTGCAAATTAAATCATGCTTAATTATTTCCCTGCCTGCTTGTGTGTAGCCACCCCTTAGCTGGCACGTGCTAAGTTTTCGCTCCCCAGCCATTGTGCTGCGTTCCCAGGAGCCTGTAGCATTGTTTGTGTTCACAGTGACTGTTGAACCCTTGGGAACAGTGATGGTACCACACAAAGGGGGCTCATTGGCCACCACATAGACCACACTGTGCAAGTCATCTTCACACGTGAGGAGAAAAAGGGTTTACCAGAATTTTGGGCCTGTTTTTAGTACTTAATGTGGAATTGAGCTGGTTTTTCACTGGTTTTTCACAGGGTGTAAAGCTGTGTAAACACTCTGAAGGTTCAGTGTGTGCCCAGGTGGCTCTTACTCAGTGGTGGTTGCTGGTTTTTGAGTTTAGGTGTATGAAGATTTAGGTGTCTGAAGATGTAGGTGTATAAAGATTTAGGTGGGTGAAGATTTAGGTGGATGAAGATTTTAGGTGGATGAAGATTTTAGTTGTATGGACAAGATTTTAGGTGTATGAACAAGATTTTAGGTGTATGAAGATTTAGGTATATGAAGATTTAGGTGTATAAAGAAAAATACCATCATGTTTAGGTGGATAAAGATTTGTGAACCTCAAGCATTCCAGTATTTTTATCATAACTCGTATTTATTACTGGTTCTTTCATTATGTATTAATGATGTTGTTTGTAACTCCCTGTCCACACCTCCCCTGTGGAAGTTATTCTGGCCATACAGCCCCTGCATGTGGGCAGTGCTGTGTGTCTTGTGCGACCCACTGTTCCCCACAGAGGTGGAAAATGTGTGGTCAAGTGAAACAGGCCATGAGCAGCCCAGGAGTCTCAGCATTCATAAGATGCTTGGCAAGTTCTGTAAAACACTCACGCTGGTGTTTGTATCAGTGAGCTCCCAGTGCTCTCCATGCACATGAAAAGACTCGATGATACAACATCACCTGCACCAACAGATGTGCTGGAAAGCTTGAGGCTGTCTTGTGACCGTGCCGTGTGCTTTACACCAGTAAGATTTGCCATCTTTCCCACTGTGGTATATCAGGAGGGTTTTGTTTGCTCACCCACTGACAGCAACTCTCTCATCACTGTGTTTTTCTCTTTTCTTTTTTTTTTTTGTTTTGTCTTGTCTTTCTTTTCTGACAGCTCTGTCATGGTCCTTGCTTATACAGCTTCTCTTCTTCCTTGTCTAACATTTCCCTCAATACTATAGCCAAAAGTGGTATGTTCATTTTTCTTACATCTTTTTTTTTTTTTTTTTTTTTTCTTTTTAATGTCGTGTACTTTCCTCACTTGCTGGTTTTTCTATGTGGTACATATGTGTAGTTCCAGGTTGAAGGACTCCCTTGCTCAGGGAGTTAAAAAAAAAGCAGAGAAAGTGTGTGTGTGATATATTGTCCATGAGCAGCGTGGAGACACGTGTTCTTTAGGACCCTGGTCGTGACCCTGGGGAGGTCAGCGGGGCAGCTCGACAAGAGAGCAGAAGCATGAGCCAGTAGTAGCAGAAGTAGTAACTGGGGTGTTGGTGGAGCCGCAGCCCTGACTGGGGATAACTGGGGGTTGGTGGCATAAGATTACACCCAGAGCTTTGTAAAGGAGAGAAGGTTTCTCTCCCACCGCTGATGGGGCAGAGCTGGGGCTGGTCAGCACCGCGGTCAGTAGGTGTTAGTGTGGGTGTCTGCTCAGTCTACCAGATGTGTGGGTGGTTTCTCAGCGGTGTTCGGGCCAGAGTTGCAAGGGATTTATTTTATTGTCCCCTTTTCTCTGTTACAAACAGATTGCGTACAAGGAGGACTCGGCAAAGCATCCAGGGATGGAGCGCACGTACTCACGGGTCATCCATAGAGCCAGCGCCACGGCGCCCGCAGCGACCGCCCCAGCAAATCCTGATGCTTGACCCGGGGAAGACCTGGGGTGGCTGGGAGGGTTTTGGGTTTTTTTCTCATTCTTTGGTTGTTGGGTTTTTTTTGTTTGTTTGTTTCCTTTTAGATTAATAGTACTGAAAATTAATTATGGAAAATGCCAGGGAAAAGATTTGTGGGTTATGATTTTAATTTATTGGAAGTTTCACAGTGTTATTTTTTAAAACTGCAAGTTTGATTTATTATTTCTTCTTTTTTTTTTTTTTTTTTTTTTTTTTTTTGTGTTCCAACTTCTGTCGCTTGCTTTTTTTCTTGTTTTTTTGGGGTTTTGTG
>JANHGN010016161.1:36950-63309 GCA_024605025.1 Megaceryle maxima
TTTGTTTTGACCTTGCTGTTGTTTGTTTTTTTTTTTTTTTTTTTTTTTTTTTTTTTTTTTTTTTTTGCGTGCCCCCTCTTTTGCACATTCCCTTTTTTTTTGGTTTTGGGTTTTTTTTGGGGGGGGTGGGGGAGGAAACAGTGTTTTGATTTCGAGCAGCCTTTACCAAGCCAGGCTGGTGCTGAAATACCCATTGAGCAGATAGGTACACAGCAAACCCTAAGTTTGCTATAAATTATAATATATCTAATACTAAGCCCTAGTATACATATATTTTAAAGGTCAGAGTGGATGTTTTATAACATTTAAGTATATTGCAACTGTAAATAGAAGATGTGTAAAATATGTCA
Organism: Megaceryle maxima; assembly: GCA_024605025.1. Classification (NCBI taxonomy): domain Eukaryota; kingdom Metazoa; phylum Chordata; class Aves; order Coraciiformes; family Cerylidae; genus Megaceryle; species Megaceryle maxima. The sequence continues at coordinate 37,301 of JANHGN010016161.1, forward strand.
TTTTTACAAAGTTTAAAAAAATATCTTTTTAGTTACTTACAACGGTACTAAGAACATGGATAACATTTCAGTTACCCTTCTATTAAAATATTTGTGTATGTGTATAAAAAACCCATAAAACTTTCTCTCCGAAGGTCTTGATCGTTGGTTCGTTCCCGTGTTGGCACTTCCCGGCGCGGTGGAGATGAGGGTGCTTCCTGCATCCCGGTGCTTTGTTGCGTTGCGGTTGCTGTTGGGGATGCTCATGATCATCTGTGGAGAGCAGCCTCAGGTTCCCTGTGTGGCCCAAGACCGAGGCCACCCTGGGAAGCAGGACCTCTGTGTAGTCCTCCTGCTTGAGGCCACAGAAGCTCAGCTCTTCCTTTGAAGTTGGTGGTCTCAGCTTTTGCATGGGGCCTGTTGGGAAACTATGTGCCTCCAGTGAGATGTTTGTTTCAGTTTCTGCATCGTGTTGGGAGGAGGTGGAGCTGTTCTGCCAGCTCTTAGGAGTTCCCTTCAACCTTGTCATTCCCATGCTCCTTCAAGGTCATCCCTGCTTTAGGAGGTCCCTGCTCATTGTGTGTGTACATTAGGAGTTGGAAGGGACCTCTGGAGATCATCAAGTCCAACCCCCCTGTCAGAGCAGGATTACCCAGGGCATGTCACTCAGGAACAGATCCAGGCAGGTTTGGAAAGTCTCCAGAGAAGGAGACCCCACAACCTCTCTGGGCAGCCTGTTCCAGGCTCTGTCACCCTCACAGTGAAGAAGTTCCTCCTCGTGTTGAGGTAGAACCTTCTATGCTCAGATTCATACCCATTGTTCTTGTCCTATTGCTGGGCACTACAGAAAAGAGATTGGCCCCTTCCATTTGACACCCACCCTTCAGATATTTGTAGATATGAATGAGTCTTCTCCTCTCAAGAGTAAAGAGCCTCAGTCCCTTCAGTCTTTCTTCGCAGGGGACTTGCTCAAGTCCCTCTCTTCCCCACAGTACCGTTAAGCTGTGGCTCCTTTTCCATGGAGAAACCCTGGTAATTCTCCTGGGGCCTCCACAGGTTCATAAGCATTGGCTCAGGTCAAGGGCCAGCAGTGGGTCTTGCTCCGTGGGGCTGCCAGGAGGGTTTTTCCAGTGAGCTGCCTCCCTCTGCCCTGCCACCTCCTGTCCCTGCACCTCTTCCCTTGCCACCTCCACTTCACAACTCTTCATCTCACGCTGTAGCCTGGCCCTGCAGGCAGGAGCCAAGGGCAGCTTCTAAATTCCCCCCATCTCTAGGTGCAAGGTAGAAGACCCATCACCCAGTCTCTGCCTGCTTACTGGTGCTGCACATGCTGCCAGTGCCTGTTGCTGGGTCTCCCTGTCTCCAGCTCCGTGATTTTTCAGAAGTCATCTTTACGAAGGGTTGAAGCCCACACGGTGCACCTTCCTGGTGGGGCAAGTCCAGCTCTGCACCACTCAAAACCAATAGTCTGCTGAAAATAAAGATTTCTGGCCCAAAGTTTGTACTGTGTGTGTAGTGGCAGGTGAAGTTACCTGCTTAGGAGGAACTGGTCAGCACTGGTGGCAGCAGGAACCTGCGGTCCAGAGGAGGTAAGGCTGAGCCTCGAGCCCTCTCATCCCTTGGGCTGGTCTCACTGGACTCATTTTGCAGTTACAATGATTTGCATCCATGGACGGGAACTTCCATGTAAATTGTTCCCCAGGCTGGGCAGGGTTTGAGCACAGACATCCCAGGGATAGGGCAGAGGTGGCCAAGAGAAACGCTGCAGAGTCCAACTTTTAAGTGTTAATTGTGCTGCAGGAAGGAAAGAAAGAGGAAAGGGGCAAACAGCTGCTGCTGCTTCCTCAAGCCTCTCTCCTGGTTCTTGCTATGTGCCAAGTGACATCGCCATTTACAGATGACACTCTGACAAGGGCTGTTTTTCAGGCTGTGAGCAAAAAAAAACCAGCACGTGCCTGTGAGGGGTTGATGCAGGGCTGTTGTTGGTGCCCTTGCTGACACTTGGCGTGGGCAGATGACTCAGGTGAAAGGAAAACCTATGCTCCTTTCCATTGCACCTCTGTGGGACACCGCACTGGAGATGGAAGAGGAATAGACTGGGAGGTGGCTGGAGCCAGAGGAGAGGCAGGAGGTGGATGGGGGTGGGAGGGTTGGGCAGCGTGGGCCTTAGGAGGGGCAGGGTATGAAAGGCAGGGGTACGAGGGGCGGGGGGGAACCAAGGGCAGGAGGGCAAAGCAGAACTCGAGGAGGCTCTGACCCCCCGGCTGCTGCAGATGAGGCTGTTGGAAGGTTTCCTGCCACCTCAGGAAGGAGATTTTCCTGCGCCAGCCTTGAATCCAACTACTTGAAAAACTTTTTAGAGCACAGAAGAAATTATTTATGTTTTCTACTTGAGGGAAGCTATCCCAGCACCCCAAAAGTAGTTAAGCATTATACATATTTTATGTTTAATCACATCTTCAGTGACACCCAACCACAACCTCAGGCTTAAATTTCAATTAAGAGAGAGATGTATTACATGTTTAATAGGAATTATTCCTTACAGGGTAATTATATCTTAACATTCACTGGAGGGATGTTACACTGGCAACGTAATATTGATCTGAACGGGGGTGATTTTTATTTATTTATTTATTTATTGGGTAATATCTGTATGAGAAACGGGAGGAGGATCTGTACTGGTCACTCTCCAGACACGCTGCCTTTAAGTGCTGCCCATCCAGGGGCTTGGATCTGGAGAACCAGTGAAATTACATTCACATGTAGCTCTGAACGTGGATTTTTGGATCTTCCTGTGAAAAATATTGTCCCGTGTGTCCTGAGAAGCATCATGAAGTGAAATTTGAACCCAGGCAGACAAAAATCAAAAGATACTAAAATCAGATATCAAGTGAGAACAGAGAAATGGGGTTTTGAGAAAAGCGTGCAAAGCTGCAGAAATAGAAAGGGGAAAAAAAAAAAGCGGGTCTGGGGGGGCAAAAAAAGCCCCAAACTAGAATGTCTCATTTAAGAGAATTTCATAGAGGTAAATAAAATTAACCCAGAAGAGTCACAGTCTGCATGGGAGAAATGCATGGCAGCTTCTAACACTTCCCTGAGTGGCCAAAGTCCAACTCTTTTTGGAAAGTCCTCAGTGATGCAAAGCTGCAACTACTGACTTTGCTGTCCAGATTGTTGAGGTTCTTCCTGAGGTTCTTAGCAAGGATCTTGAAGTTCTCAGTACAAATATCTCCCCCTGAACAGCAGCAAAGAAATGCACGTTCCCCTTTCTTCCGATGAATCACCCCCCCAGTTTCATACAATCACAGAATCATTACGGTTGGAAAAGACCTCCAAGGTCAAATCCAACCATCTACCCAACATTATCATGACCACTAAACCATGTCCTCAAGTGCCAGAAGATGCCTTTTCTGTGTTGCTTTTTTGAGCCACGCTTCCCACATAGAATTGGTCATTTTTGTTGGAAAACAGCTGTTGGGGGGTGGGGGGCGGTTATTCACCCTGTGATGAGTTTTCGTGACCACCAAATGCCAGGTGGTGTTTGTTCCCTGTAGTTCCACATCACATTTTGGGTGTATTTGCACAGATTGCAGATGGTGTGATATCTGCCAGATACAGCAAAATAGCCTCCTGTCCAGTTTATGCAGCAGGTTTTGTTTGAGAAAAGGAAACTAGCTTAAGAAATAACTATCATTTTGCATTTTAGGATGGATTTTCTGCTCGGAATTGCTCACAAGGCCACCTACCTGCCACGAGCGATGGTTTGGTTTAGTTTGAAGCTACCACCAAGCCTTGGGCAGGTAATGATGGGCCCAGTTGCACGCTCCAAGGTAGGGAAATCTCCAGCTGAGCCCATCGATCTTCTTGCAAGAGCCGTAGTTTTACCCTCAGTAGCATATGTTGTGCTTGCAGGGAGCTGGCAAAAAAACAGGCAACTTCTGATTTTTCCAGGCTCCCTTGAAAGGCAGAGAGACCCTGAGGCTTGGAAACGCAACACAGAGGCTTCAAGTGCTCCTTGAAATGCTGGAAGTGTTTCTGCAGCCTCACTTCACAGCCAGCCCAGCCCATAAACCACAGCCAAGGTGTTGGGACACAACTCCTATGTCTCCATTTCCAGTGGTCAGGTTAAGTATGCGTTTTTTGAGGGTGTTGAGCATCCCCTGCTGGAAATCAGCCCCAGTCAGGCAAAGGCTCCTTGCAGAAGAAGCAGCATGTTTAGTGGATGCTGAACAATGAATGAAGCAATTACCTGTTAAATAGACTAGTCAAATAGCTTTCTTTGTGTCACCCTCACCTAATTAGATTATGAAACCCGAGGCTGCTTTAAACATCAATCGATTTTTGCCCTCGTTTCCTCTGCAGGAGTTCGTGCAGCTAACTCTGGTGGCACCCAGCATGGAGCAAAAGTCCCCCCCCCCAAAACGTGGTTAAAAGGGAGTGTTTAATTAGTCATGAGCATAAGGAAAGATTTCATTCAAGCATAAAAAGCAGCTGGCTTTGGACTCTCATGTACGTGGCCAGTGAACATTTGCATGCGGTCTGCCCTCGCCACTCCCGGCTCCTTTCCAAACGCTGCCATGTCCATGTCCCCCTCCCAGATGATTTGCTGCTACACTTCTCCCCACTTCGATGTCAAGAGGAGGGTGCTGATGCAGACTTGTGCCAGGGGAGGTTTAGGTTGGAGCTGAGGAATGATTTCTTCCCCTTGAGGGTTGTCCAGGGTTGTCCAGGCTGCCCAGGGCAGGAGTGGAGTCCCCGTGATCCCTGGAGGGGTTTCCAAGCCCTCCGTGGAGCTGTGGTGCTGACGGCCATGGGTCAGTGGTGCCCTGGCAGTGCTGGGGGAAGGGTTGGACTCCATGAGCTGAAAGGGCTCTTCCCAACCAAAACAATTCTGTGATTCTGAGTCTATGAGTTCGGAGGAGTTTGATGCCAGGCAAAAAGGGAGAATCTTTTTGTTTAAAAGGTCTGTTTATTGCCACACAGAAATAGAAACAGACTTTCCACATCCAGCCACATTCAGTCTTGGTTCTCTGCCTCCATCTGCTCCTCCTGGACACAGAAACCTTTGGCAACCCAGCTGTGTGTGGTGGGAAGGGGCAGCCTTAGGTTGGGGCAGCAGTCCCTGCACTGCCAGGGCAAGAGGTGGACCTTACAGCGCTGCTTTGGTGTGTGTTTGAGGGAAGCTGGAGCCTGGTGCTTGTGTTCCCTGGTTGGGTTTAACTCTAGAGAGGGGACACTCTTGTCCTTGTGCACTGATGCCCTGCCCTGTGCACTCCACGCTCCTGCAGCTGCAGCGCGTCGTAGGAAACATCCCAGATCTTACTGATGGGGGTTTTAAAGGACAAAATGTGATTTGAAAAACAAGAAACAAACAAAAAAACCCCAAAACAAAACAAAAAACCCAAAACAAAACAAAACAAAACAAAAACAAACAAACAAACAAAAAAAAAAAAACAAAAACAAAAATGAAGAAAATAAACCTTTTGGGTTTTTTCTCTCTAAATTTCAGGGGAGCAAGAGAGCAGATTTGGCAGGTGAGGTGGCTGGAGAAACTGCTCAGCCACTGCGGCAGCCATGCAGGTGCCATTTGTCTGCTGGTGGCAGGTGTCACAACGCAGCCCCCTCCTTCCCAGGGCCTCCCTTCATCAGCCACCTCCAGGTTCAAGCTGCTTGTCTCCCCAGGATGCAGAATATCGAGCAGCAGCAGAATAAAGAGCTGAGCAAGTCCTGGCTTCAGATGAAGCTGCTCCAGAGAGCTCCTGCTCATGGGTTTAGCATTGCCGCACTACTTGCTGTCCAGGCTCCGGCTGTCACGTGCTGTGGGGCTGCTGCAGCCCAGCGGCTGCCAGGAGCTCCACATCTGAGCTTGGGTGTTGTTCTCATGGAGAGGTTTGATGTGAAAGTGAACTTAGGGGACTGTGTGACTTATGGGGGCTCTTGGGAAGATGGGGACAGACCTTTGAGCAGCACCTGTTGGGACAGGACAAGGGGAGGGAGGGAGATTTAGACTGGAGAGGAGGGAGAAACTGTTGACACTGAGGGTGGTGAGAGCCTGGCCCAGGCTGCCCCGAGACGTGGTCGCTGCCCCATCCCTGGCACCATCCCAGGTGAGGTTGGCTGGGGCTCTGAGCAACCTGCTCTGGTTGCAGATGTCTCTGCTCCCTGCAGGGGGGTTGGACGAGATGACCTTGAAAGGTCCCTTCCCACCCAAACCAGTCTGGGATTCTATGAATACAGTTTTACCCAGGTCCATGTCCCACCTGTGGCACATGAAGCAGCAGCACCCAGGAGCTGCCCTGCCCCAGGCTGGTGGCCCCAAGGCTCCAGCAGCGCAGGCACACACCTTGGAACCCACCACATTTACCAATGCCAGGTTATGTGTGTGGAGCTCTGTCTGCTTAAGGGGAACGTGCTGGCCAGTCCCCTGGCTACTTTAGCTTTGCCAGGTTTTCACCACCCAAAGCTCCTGACCGGTCTGCCACCCTGCCCGTCAGTCCCTGGGCAGGAACTGCAGCAGGACAAGGTCACACAGTCTTTCCTTGTCTAGTTGATGTCCTGGTATTGGGTCATAGGCTGGACTTGATGATCTTGGAGGTCTATTCCAGCCTCAGAAATTCTGTGATTCAGTGACAAACGCTGTTTCCTCAGAAGTCTCTGGTATGATGAAAGGTCCATGCATGCTCCAATCTGGTTCCAGTGGAGCAATGGGCGTGGGATCAGAGGAGCAGATGTCTTCAGCTACAGCCAGGGTAAGCTCACTGCTGAGCTAGCAGGTGTCCCCTGCCAGCAGCAGGGTCATCCCCAACAGTATTATAATTACACATGAAGGCTGTGGCTGCTCCAGCACCTGATCCACTGGCTGAAGAAACAGGAACAGAAGTTTGAATCAGGTCCTGGAGGGTTGCTGCTGTGTGGAGGACTCCAAAACGGAGAGGGTTTGTATTTTGTCTCCATCAGTTTTGCTCACCACATGTTGTCCCCAGCAGAGGGGCCCCTGGAGAAGCACAGCAGGGCCTGACGTGCTCTCCCCCTTGCACCCTGATGTCTGGAGGGACCATGGGTGCTGTGGGCTTTGTCCACAGCCTGAAAACTCATCTGCACAGAATTGCTCAGCAGTCTCGAGAGGTTCCTGGGAGGTGACAGCAGGGCTGCCTGTGGCTCCCAGTCCCAGCCTTGTGCCTGTGTCACTGGAGAAAACCAGTACAGCCGCGTTTTCCTGTGGGTCTCCCAGCCAGTCCCACCTGCCCGTGCTGCTGGTCAGAGGAGGGAGCGAGCGCAGCCAACCACAGAAGCCACTTTGGCCCCACCAAAGGCTTGTTGAGGACACTGCTCCCAGGAAGGCAGCACAGCCCACACTGGAATGTGCCATGGTGTGAAGCTCCTCACCTGTATCCCTGCTTTTCTCTCAGTTCCAGCAGTTTCTGCCCACCTCCCCAGGGGGCAGCTGGGGGTGCCAGTGCTTCCTGGCAAACCCAGTGGCTTCCTCACCATAGTCCTCTTCACGGTAGCTCTCCTGACACCCTCTGGGCAAAACAGGGCTGAATCATCTCTGCTTTTGAGCATCTCACAACAGCTTTTCCTTCTCTTCCCTCTCTTCCTTCATCTCTTCCTTCATCTCTTCTCCCCTCTCTTCCCCCCTTTCTTCCCCCCTCTCTTCCTCCCTCTCTTCCTCCCTCCCTCTCTTCCTCCCTCCCCCCCCAGCAAAGCAGCGAATCACACCCAGTCAAAAGGTCTTTTTTTTTTTTTCCCCTCAGCTATTCCTGAGTCACTGTTGAGCTGCTGGTTGCAAATCATCTCAAAGCAAAAGGCACATGAAATGATTTTCCTGCCAGCTTTCTGGCATTCTCAGGTTTGTACAGTGAAGGAAGTTTGGGTTTTTTTTTTTTCGGGGGGGGGGGTGCAGTTTGGGGAGGATGCTCCACAGGTTTGTGTATTTTGCTGCCAGCAGAAAGATGCCTTTAGGGACCGAGTGCTGAGAGCAGCACCAAGGATTATGTTTCCCAGCCTCATGCAAGATTCATGCCCTCTCTGTCTCTCCTTACGCTCCCAGGATGCTGGTGCAGGGGCTCCACTCCAACAAGCCCCCTTGGGCACATGGGAAGGGGCAGGGGGCTGTGCTGAGCCCTCCATAGAGACCTTTAGCTCAAGCTGCTTGCCTATCGCTGCTGGTGGTGACGGGGTGGGGGGGTGTCTGGTGCCTTATCAGCTTTTGTCTGGAACTTTCCATTTCCCAAGGAGAAATTGCTAATTCTTTTTCAGTCCCGCAGAGTTGAAAAGGAGCAATTCCTGCCGAGCTGGGGGGGTTGAGTTGTTGCCTGGTGAAGGGTGACCACTCCCAGCCTGTCATGGAGACCATCGTCCACCTGCTGGGCTGAACTGGGGGACTAGGCTCTGCCCTCCTCAGCCCCTTTGGAGCCAGCCAAAGCCTGGGGGCCGGGAGGGTTTGGCTACAGGGTGTTGACAGTGATTTGTGTTGCCTGGCAGAGGCCAGCTCTGAGAAACAAGACCCAGCATGAATAAATCATGGGCCATCTCTTGGTAACTTGACAGCCCAATCCAGCCATTCTTGGCAGTGGGAACTGGTCCTAGCCCCACAGAGGGAGGGACTCCCCTTCTCCAGTGGCTTTTAAGGGTAGGGTCAGCCCGCCACCAGCTTCAGGAGCTCCTCAGTGGGATCCAGGAGCCGTGCCACGTGACGTGGGACCATGGAGGGAACCGCGCACCTTCTCCAGCTTGTCCGCAAGATGCGCTCCCAGATCACCCAACTGGAGAGGGAGAACAGGGCACTGAGGGGAGAGCTGGAGGCCTGCGGGCAGAAAGCTGAGCTGCCGAGGAGCAGGGCAGATGGACAAGGTGGGAATGGCAACATCGGGAGCCTCAGCCATGGTGGGGAAGGAGCGTCCTGGTGTCTGGTGCCATCACCAGAGGAGCAGGCAGGTACTGAAGGTCCAGGGCTGCCTATGGCACTCATGGGTGCAGCATCTCCCAGCCTGGCTGTCACCCATCTACAGGGCAGGGAAGATGAACCACAGGCTGTACAGAAGGAGGAGTTTTTTCTGTGGTTTTCTGAGGAAAAGCTTCTTGGCCGTGAGGGTGTTGGAGCCTGGCCCAGGCTGCCCAGAGAGGTTGTGGAGTCTCCTGCTCTGGAGAGATTCCAACCCCCCTGGACACTGCACTGCTGGGCCCCCTGCTCTGGGTGACCCTGCTGGATGGAGCAGGGGAGGTGGCACCAGGTGATCTCCAGAGGTCCCTTTCCAACCCACATTGTGCTGGGATTCTGTGAAAATCATAGGATGGTAGGGGCTGAAAGGGGCCTCTGGAGATCAGTGAGTCCAACCCCCCTGCCAGAGCAGGAACATCAAGGGCAGGTCACACAGGAGCAGATACAGGCAGGTATGGAAAGTCTCTAAATACATGGAGGATACCTGAATTCTCATCATTCTCATTGCTCCTAACGCTTTTGTCTCTGCCACTCAGATAGCACCATGACCGTGCGGCGTTACTCCACCGCTTCGCCAGCACCTGCTCCTTCCAGCGTGAGGTCTCACCGGGCTGGCAAGAGACCTCCAAGCAGCGGGGTCCTGGATGTGCCGGGCAGTGCCCAGCCACCCACCTCTCCTCCTGCATCACAGCTCGCCTGTGGAGAGGAGAAGGGGCTTGAAAAATCACCAGCCAGCTCTCAGTCCTACAGCCATTCCAGCAAGGTGAAGCTGTTTCGAGAGCACGTCCGTAAGTGCAGGTGGGTTTGGGTTGTCCCTGCAACATTGGCTGCCTGGGCTGGCTGCAGGTTTCACCCAGTAACAGAGATGGATTTGCTTTGGGGTTTGGTTTGTTAACAGTCAGATCTTTGTTTGACTGCATGTGGGCACTGAGCAGACAGAAGACCGCTCTTGGGTGGGTTTGCTCCTCCTTGCAGCCTGTGAAGATGGCTGGTGCTAGCAGGTTGCATATCCTAGAAGGAGAGGGAAGGGGGTTGGAATCTTCCCTCTACTCAAGCCAAGCTGAGTTTTGCAGATTGATGTGTTGTTCTGACAAGCTGAGCTCGGAAGGGATTTTTAAACCTTAACTGAAGAGCAGAGAGATAACTGAGGAGCTCTGAACTGTGCTCTGGGACATGTGATGAACGTGGCTCATGGATTCAGAGGTACTGTGTCATATTTCCCCAGTAACTGAAGCATCACAGGTTAATGCTTTCAGCCTGGAGGAAGATGTTCTCAGGATGGCTTCTAAATGAAGTGAAATGGCTGCTGGACAAGCCCCAAGTGGCTCTGCTTGTTGATGAGAGAGCTTTCCAAGGCAGGGCAATGACAAAGGGTGGAAACACCAGGAATGAGACTGGTTACCCCACAGCCCTCACCACCTCCTGGTGCTGATACCAACACCCTGTGATCTCTGGGGTCTGATGGTTTCATTCTGGCCGTGCTGTGCTCAGGAGAAGTTCTTGCTGTCAGAACAAGGCCAGCAGTGTGCTCAGGTGGCCAAAAAGACCAACGGCATCCTGGCCTGGATCAGAAACAGTGTGTTGAGCAGGAGGAGGGAAGTGATGGTGTCCCCGTACTTGGCACTGGTGAGGCTACAGTTTGAGCACTGGGTTCAGTTTTGGGCACCGCAAGATAAGAACGACGTTGAGGTGCTGGAGCTGGTCCAGAGAAGGGCAACAAATCTGGTGAAGGATCTGGAGAACATGTGTTACAAGGAGAGGCTGAGGGACCTGCGGTTGTTTAGTCTGGAGAAGAGAAGGCTAAGAGGAGACTTCATTGCTCTCTACAACTCCCTAAAGGGAGGTTGTAATGAGTCAGGTGTTGGTCTCTTCTTCCAGGTGACTAGTGAAAGGATGTAATGGGCTTAAGTTGAGACAGAGAAGGTTTAGGGTGGGTATCAGGAAAAATTTCTTTACTGAGAGAGTGGTGAGGCCTTGGAACAGGGAAGGGGTGAAATCACCATCCCTGGAGGGGTTCAAAAAACATCTTAGATGTGGCACTTCAGGAGATGGTTCAGTGGTCCTGCTCGTAGTAGATGGTTGGGCTTGGTGATCTTGAAGGTAATTTCCAACCTTAATGATTCTATGAATGAGTCTGAATGGCCTCAAAGCACACGTGTCTGAACAGGGAGATGTCCACAAGTCTGCCCGCCCACACAGGTCCCAGGGCAGGGCTTCAGGGGTTGCACAGCTCGAGCGGGTTGTGTCACCTGTGCTGACATTCCTGCCCTCATGGCACATCATGCACAGCACGTGTCCTCCAGACAGAGCAGAGCACAGCACTTCACACTCCCTGTCCAAACCCAGTTAGGAGCCCAGCTCCCTGCTGAGAGGCTGGGGGAGGACAGTGAGGTCCTGTTTTCATACGCACTTCGGTTTTCTTACAAGGACTTTTGAGGGGTCTAGAGCACAAGTCTGGTGAGGAGCAACTGAGGGATCTGGGCTTGTTCAGCCTGGAAAAACTGAAGCTCAGGGGAGACCTTCTGGCTCTTGACAGCTTCTGACAGGAAGTTGGAGCCAGGGGGGTTGGGCTCTGCTTCCGAGGTGCAAGCACCAGGACAAGAGGAACCAGCCTCAAGTTGCACCAGGGGCGGGTTAGGTTGGAGCTGAGGAACAATTTCGTCCCTGCAAGGGTTGTCCAGGCCTGGCCCAGGCTGCCCAGGGCAGTGATGGAGTCCCCGTGATGCCTGGAGTGGTTTCAAAGCTATGGAGCTGTGGTGCTGAGGGACACGGATCAGTGGTGCCTGGCAGTGCTGGGTTAACGCTGGACTCAGTGATCTGAAAGGTCTCTTCCAACCAAAACAAGTAGCAGCTGTTTTACAGCATTTAAACCCCTAAACTTAGTCCCTGGCAGGAACCTCATATAGTTTTCAAAAGCATCCTGACCCTGTAGCTCTGGGTTTCAGCCTGTGCTCTGCTGGGTTCAGGGAAACCCAAGACCCCTCGTGCAGCTAAAAGCTTCCCAGAGGTTTGCCCTGAAGCCAACTCATGTGACAAGCACATGCACTGGGAAACACGGGTTCCGTGTGCCGGAACACAGCAAAACCAATGTCATACATTCCCTGGTCATCATGATGGATGTTTCCAGTGTGCACATGAAGGTCTAACGCTGACAGCAATCCCCTTAAGCTTTTAACTGGTATGGTAATTTGTGGCGATGAGTTCAGCCACCTAATTAAGCTTAATTTTTCACAGCAATGACCTTTTTGCTTCCCAGCATCCTGGGCCACGTCAGGTTTTCCTGTTTTTGCTCCTTTTAGTTTGCTCACATTTCTCTCCATAGCAATAACCCAACCCATGACGCTGAGTATTTCTGCTTTAAAATTAACTCTGTAGATGTATCTCCTTGGATTTATCTCAAGTGCAGTTGCATCCAAGTAACAAAGTGACAGCACCACTAATAAATCGTCACCCATTTACACGTATGCACCATTTTCACTCATGTATGTTGCCTATACCCCTTGATTCGCACTTCGTTTGGTAAATAAATAAAAGAAAAAGATAAATATTTGGACAGCCAGGCTGAGAACTTGTTTCAGTGCTGTTGTAGTAAGATGACAAAAGGGACAAGGCCTATTTGGTACCAGTGTCACCAGTGGGGTGTTCAGCCTTGATGGTTTCACCCTCCAGTTGGACAGGTCGAATTGGCAAGTGAGAAGGGACAAGGAAATCACAGAGGTCCTCTGGCCCCGCAGAGCACCCCCTCCAGGAACCATCAATGAACACTTATCCTAGGGTCATGATTTCCCTTTCTCCTGCTCCTCAAGGGCCTGGGTGAGCTGCCAGAAATCGCAGAGGACCACCAATGGGACTGCCAAAGCTCCACAAAACCCAGACCATTTACTTGCCGAGCTAACCGGTTTTGGGGCACGTGCACCCTCAGGGTTCTGTAGGTGTGTAGCTTTGTGCACAGGCATCAGGTGCCAGCAGAGAGATGTGAGGCTTGATGGCAAAAAGCAGATGCTTCCAGCAGACAGACAGACAGGCACACAACACCATGATCGGTCCCTTGGGTAGACCGTGTAAACCCGGTCCCAGCAGGGCATGAAATCCTGCCTCCATGCAGCAGGCAGGTGCTGAAAGCATTTAACTTCTGCTTGCCAGGTTGTCTTTTTTTACTCTATTTAAATGTTCTTTGTGTGCTTTGTACACCTGTATTCCTCATGAAGCTTTCTCATTTTTCTCCAGGGCTAAAGTAAAGGCCGTTAGTTTCCTCTTACCAGCGGGTATGCCATCGTACGCCGAAAAGCAAGGTTCCCTCAAAAGCCCACAAAACCAGAGCCCCAAACAGCTACCCACCATCGCTGAGAAGGACACGTGAGACGGTGACTTTTTAAAGGCCCATTGATTCTCCAGATCAATTGGCTTTAAGCGACGGCCACGTGTCGGGTTCCCGTGCTGCAAAACACTTTGGCAGCCTGCCTGCAGAGTGTCACCCAGCCCCTGTCCCGGGTCAGCACCCTGATGTTGAGCATGGAAATAGAAGCCAGGAGGACACTGACTGGAAGCCCGTGCACTGCGATGGAGCCGCCTGACAGTGAAGGTGCTTCTGCAGAGCGGCTTCTGCATGGCAATGCTCAAGGCTCTCTCATCTCAGCGCAGGGGTGTCAAAGGTGGGTTGGGTGTCTCCGGCAGGGAAACCATGTCACTGGCTGTGTCGGGTGGAAAGGTATTTGATGCAAATGGCAAAAGAATCATAGAATATCAGGTTGGAAGGGACCTCAAGGATCATCTGTAAAAGCACAGTCTAGACAAGATAGCCCAGCACCCTGTCCAGTCAAATCGGAAGGTGTCACAGAATCACAGAATTTCTGTGGCTGCAATAGACCTCCAAGATCATCAAGTCCAGTCTATGACCAAACACCACGACATCAGCCAGACCATGGCACTGAGCACCATATCCAGTCTTTCCTTAAACATCCCCAGGGATGGTGACTCCACCACCTCCCTGGGCTGTCCGTTTCAGCATCTAAGGAAGAGCTGTTAAAGACCCCGGGAGTTTTTCTTCTGGATGTAAAAGTTCAAAACTCCCCAGCACCAATGCAGCAAAATGAAGGCAGTGCTGGGGTCAGTCGATGTCACTCGGGATCACTGCAAAGCTTGGTACTGACTATTTGTGTCCACTTGGGGTTCACCTCTAAGGGAGAGTAGGGAAATCAGTATGAAAATGCGACTACAAACTTGTTTCTGACGTGGTGTGTGCAAAAGCCAAAATAGGAAGAATTTTGAGTTATCCAAATTTTTCAGGGCTGGCTCCTCAGCACGTCCTGGATCCAAAACTTACGAGCAGAAACTCAGCAAGCAGGTGCAAAATAAACAGGAGAGAGGACTCCAAACCACTTGTCAAAAATGAGGGGTGCCTCTTGGTTCTGTCAGGCGAGAGAAGACAGCGCCTCGTGCATTTGTTTCGATCACAAGTATTTATGGAACCAAAATGCTGCCCATTGTGGTTTCTTCTGGTGCAGGCAGCACTGATGACTGGCTCTTGTGCAGGGAATGCAGGAATAGTTTGTATCGGTCACTTGAAGGCAGATCTTCATGTCATTGTCTACTCTTAAACTCTTGAGCTTTCAAAAGTGAAAGCAGAGATCTGGTGGGAAAAAAAAAGGAAAAAAAATCCCCTCTGGGGTTCCCATGATGCTTTATACTCACATAAAAAGCTGTGCTCCTTTTTTCCTTTTGGAAATTCACCGTGTTTTGTATATTTAAATGCATTTTAATATATTCTGACCACTGAAGTGATGATTCTGGTTTTGCCACTATTGTATTTGTGGCTTTTGATGTCCAGCTCGGCTCTGTGCAGAGTTGCATTGGAATGTCAGAAGTAACAAATCGATGACTTCCAGCAAATGAGGTTCCAGGTTGGAGAGTTTATGGAACAGCTCATTTTAGGCATTTACAGGGAGGTGCTTTTTGAATGTTTTGAAGAAAGCTGCCTTGCCAGTTAAGTACCTATATCTGTTTGATTTCACTTAGCAAAATAACAACCTACATCTCCAAAAATCTAGACCTTAAAGGCAGCCAAGGTTTTGACAGTTCATGTTCAAACACCAGATTTAATAGATTTTCAGAATCCGTACGTTTTAACTTTCCAGAGCCTCAGCTCTTAAACTTTGTAAGCCTCTGCTTCCATGGAGCAGCAGTGGGAATTCTCCCACCCTTTTTGTGTGGATAGCTCACCAGCACTAGGACTGTGGACTAGTAGGTATAAGACAGTGTCACTCGTAGTAGGCTGCTCATTCTGATGTCACACAGAAAAAGGCAACTTTGGGTGCAGTGAAGAAATTAAACGTGTTTATTAGAGGTATAATGGTTTTAAATGTTTGTATACTTGGAGGGGAAAAAGGACAGAAAAGCTGGAAGGACACAGGGGGAAAGGAATCAAAGTAGTCACTGACAAACGGTAGTTGATGGAAAGATTTATTTCTGAATGGTATTTTTTCACTCTTGAGCAGTGCCCACAGATTTCAGAACACAGGATGATGCACAGGCACATTAATTTTTAAAAGCAGTTGTGCAGATCTGACCTAGCTCTGCATCTCCAGGAGAACCAGACAGTAGCAGAGGCCACAGAGAAACCACTGAGCACATCAGTTTTACCACAGTACAGCAAGAAGTAACCTACCATGGAGCACTTACTGGCATATAACACTCCAATATTAAACACTCATAGGCTGTTCTATGCATAAAGGGCAGGTATAAGCAACATGGGTGTTAAAATTTGCACAGAGAGATGCAGGTAGCAATTAAGACGTGGTCCTTTTCTTTCTTCATCCCAAGAGGATCCATACAAGTTCAGAGGAGCTCTGGGCTTCGACCTAAATCCACTTGGGAATCTATATTAGACCTTGGAAGAGATACTAAACCCTCTTCACTGACCACCAGGCCTGTTGGACAGTTTCCAGCTGCAAACTCTTCCTTTCAGAGAGGTGGCCAGTAGTGGTCAGCTGGGCAGAAAGGGGATTGCAAGAGCAGCTGAGACAGCAAGAGGTTGCCTCCTGCCTTGTTAGCAACTGGCTACCAAGAGGTGCACGCTCTGGTGTCACGCTTGTGCCTGAGGCTAAGGGGCTTGGTATCTCCATAGCGAATGCCCATAAAGAGGGAGTCCACCACTGCCACTCGTTAAATGAGGAGTCCACCACTGCCACTCATTAAATGATGTGTTCTCCTTCCCATCAGCACAACTAGTCAAGAGTAGTGGAACAAGTCTCTAGGTCGGAGACAAAAAAGTCCCATCAGAGTTGATTCTTGACTTAAATCAGCGGGATAGAGCCAAGTGAATGGTTACTTCACATTTACATTACTGCAAGTGAGAGAGAAGTTGGGTTTTATTTTTCTTTAGGAAGGTCTTTTTAAAGCTGTGGTCGTAAAAGAGAAGTCCAAAGCCACAAGCACTGGGCTGGTGGAGAGGAGTCATGAAGGGCAAAGGTGAAACTTGGATGTTGTGTGCCTGAGGGCAGCACACAGTCAAATGCATAAAATCCTTAAGACACCGTTAAAAACTTAACAATACTAATATTATTGTAAAAACTGAACAATAATAATCCTTAGGTGCATCTTCAACCTGCGGTAGATCTTGCCCTCACCAAAATAATGAACAGTGCCTAGATACCAAAATCCTTATAAAGAAATAAATACATAAATAAATAACTAAATAAATGCATAACTAAACAAACAACTCCTGCCGCTCTCAGACCTGCACTCTCCTGGAATGGAGCTGCTCAGCTGTGCCGTGGGAAGTGCTGATGGTAAAGGGTCAATCTACAGCAGTGTTTCAGTCAGGAGCACCCTCCTGAGTGAATTTCCCTGTCATGACAGAGCTGTGGAGCACCCAGACAAGGAAGCTGCTGGCTCAGAGATTGAAAAAGAAAATCTAGTGAGGTGAAATTTCATCTTGTTATCCTCTGGGGGGGGGAGGTGCCTTTCATTGGTTCTACCTTTCCGTCTGTTGTTTAAAGAGCCTCACTCTTGCAGCAGCGGCAGAGGTGGAAATGTGATGCTCCGGGCTGTTGACAGAGGAGGAACATTATCATCTTCTGCAGTGAGCTCTTGCTCAAAGTTCAAACGGGTCTCATGCCTGCATCCTTTAACAGCAAATCTGAGCCCCAAGGTAATAAACCAGCATGGGGGCATCTCATAGAATCACAAAATCATTAAGGTTGGAAACGACCTTCAAGATCATCCAAGTCCAACCATTTACTAAATATTATCAGGGCCACTAAATGAGGACACATCTCCTGAAGTGCCACATCTGGATGTTTTTTGAACCCCTCCAGGGATGGTGACTCCACCCTCTCCCTGGGCAGCCTGTTTCAAGGCCTCACCACTTTCTCAGTAAAGAAATTTTTCCCGATACCCAACCTAAACCTCCCCTGGCTCAACTGAAGCCCATTTCCTCTCAGCCTATCACTAACTTCATCTCCTGTCCAAGCCACCTGGTACAAGCACATTCCACCTCCTCCAAGCTCCGTTTGTAGGAGTCAGAGCACGATTTATGATGCGCCGAATTGTCCGCAGCCTTTATATCCACTGTGGGTTTGCTCCTACATCTTAAATCCCTGACAGCTGAACTTCAGCTTTTCTCTGCCATTTCTGATCTGGCATAATCTAAGAATATACCAGCGTGGAGGTACTTCAGCTGAGGAGCCTCTGTCACCAGGTAAGTGATGTTGGTCTTTAATGCCGTTCTTTCCAGTGATGTTAACAACATTAGCGCTGGCACTGGCAGGCTCCCTCTGGCCTACTGCAACTTCATTTTTGTTTAGCTGGGTTGACAAAATGAGGAATAAACTTGCAACTTGTTTGAAGGTCTCCAGTAGTTCAGAGGCCTCAAACCTTCAGCGCTGTGATGAATGGGATGCTACCTTGCTCCACTATGTGCTTGTCCTTCTACGACCATCTAAGCACAGCACGAGCAGCTGGTTCAAAGCTCACAGGTAGTTGGATTTTTTTTTTTACTGCTGGGTGCTAGAAAGCAAACAAGATTTCCTCTTCAGGATGCAAAAATACAGGGGGGTTTTAGATCTGTTCTGCACTTCTACTGCCTAATGCCTTTACCCAGCAAAAGACCCGTTAGGAGATTAAACTGTCATCGCAGTTAAAATGTCTCTCAGCCTCTGCCAGCCTCACCCAGGGAAGCTCTTGGCTGTGCTGCAGTCAAGGCAGATGGTCACTTCAGGGAACCTTTCTTTTACAGCAAGTGCTGGTTGGGAAGGAGTATTTGTAGCCGAATGAGTCACCTCTTTCTCACTTGCTGCATGAGGTACCAAAAAGTGATTTTTCCATAGGGGTATTCAAAGACATGGTAGAGGCTGAAAAATACATCTTCAGAGCATCTTGCAGTGGTTTCCTTCTCCGGTGGGAGCATTAAATGGCACGTGTAGAGTGAATTTTAGAAATAAATATCCTCCATTTGTTTTTTTTTTTTTTTTGACCGTGATGAAATTTTTCCTTTTTTTTTTTTTTTGGTTATGTTTTGTTTTGTTTTTTACAAAATCGTGTGATACTCAATATACAAAATCAGTCCACAACAGCAAAACACACTAAATCATAACAAAATCGCTCGGTTTTCATGTAAAAATAAGAAATTTAGAGTAAAGTGCAAAAATTAGAGCGGACGTTTCTAATCTGTGGCTCTTCAGCAGCAGGTTTGACTCTTCCCTGGTTTAGAGGACAAGGACCATCGTCTGCATGCTGGTTGCCATGGAGACTCCCATCGCTTCTGGAATCATAAGTTCTGCCTGAAAGGAAATACCCCTTCAGCGTGAGTGTTTAATGACTGTAGAGGTTTCTGTCAGCACAGCACAGACCAGATTAACTACCACATCTAAGAAGGTGGGAGGGAAGGGTGTAAAACATTTTCTAGCAATCAGTGACATATTTAGTCTGTATGAAATCCAGAAAACAGGTAAATGGAGTTACAAGACTTTGCTGCATTAGATTAGGCTGTCGGGGCATCCAATCTGTTATCTCAGCATCAGCAGCTTCAAAGGAGATCGAGCTTTGCTCACAGAACATGGACAGGGCAATAAATTACAAGCAGTGTGCAGAATGGTTGGTTTCACCAGCGTGGATACGCTAGGTGTGAATTTCTGGCTCGAGAGGAACAAGAGTTATTCAGAAGAAGAATATAATGAAGCTGCAAGGTTAAGCCTCAGCTACTTCCTCGTTCTTTTGTCTTTGCTAGATGGTAACTAAAGAACTACCTGTTAAGTCTGCAATTTTCGCTTGGTTTCTTCTTTTGAGGCTGTTTTGTCCGTCTGTGGGGCCATCAATATACTTCATCGCAATGGCTGGGGGCTGGTCCTTCTCAAGCTGAGCCTGAGTAACTGGAAGAGTAACAGGAAAGGGGATTTACTTGAGTCATATTAATGTTCATTTGTTCCAGGAGGGAAAGGTAATGTCGAGTTGACTCTACCTGTCTGATGACAACTTGGTATTGTTTCAGTCCTGCCTTCCTGAAAGGAATGAACCGATTCGTGGCCAGAGTCTAAGTCTGTCATTGGCCTTCCCATAATCTCATTCTCAGTTGCAGTTTTGTTTCTGACGAGGAAGTACGTGTGCATTTTCCCTTTGCCTTTTACTTCTATTTCTCCTCTTTCAGTCATCTCAAAATTCTTGTGTTTTAGGCATCTAAAATAGCAGATGCAAAATGATGTGAAAATTCAAGATTAGCAAAAACGGCGCTGCTGTTTTAGAAGAGCTGCTGTGATCTTAAGTAATCGAATCAGAACAGTCCAGGAAAAACCAGTATTGATCTGTGAACCACTGAGGGTTTGTTTCAGCTGTTTTTCCAAGCCTGCTGTGCTGTTATAGCTTTACACGTGCAGCCTGACCAAAAGTCAATGCATCACACGGTCAAATACTTCAGGATGGTGGAGGGTTCTTATTGACCAGTAAGTAGAAATTAAGAACTGAGGCAGCTAGTATCAGACAGAGCAATCTCCTGTCCTTTTGTCAGAGAAGGCCATTGGATTCATCAGGCATGATTTACTCCTGGTAAATCCAGACCGGCTGTCCCCAGTTGCCTTCTTTGTGTGTCCAAAAACAGCTGCCAAGAGGACTTGATTTTCACTGGGGCTAACATAGAATCATAGAATGGCAGGGGTTGGAAAGCACCTCTGGAGATCAGCGAGTCCAACCCCCCTGCCAGAGCAGGGTCACTCAGGGCAGGCCATAAAGGAACAGATCCAGGTGGGGCTTGAAAGTCTCCAGAGAAGGAGACTCCACAACCTCTCTGGGCAGCCTGGTCCAGGCTCTGTCACTCTCCCAGTGAAGAAGTTTCTCCTCATGTTGAGGTGGAACTTCCTGTGTTTCCCCTTGCTACCATCACCTCTCATCCTGTCACAGGGCACAACTGACCAGCCCATAGTTCCCCAGCCCATCCTTCATGGCAGTTTTCAATATAGGTGTAACATCTGGCTTTCTTCAGTTTCTATGGCAGTGATCTTTATCACCTTCCCAAGATGACAGTCAGCATTACTGTCCTGCCATCACCCAGTTCTCTCATTGCCTTGGGAGGAATCCCATATGCTTCTATAGATTGAGGTGTCTCAAAAGACCCCTGATCTGACCCTCCTGCAGTCCTTCACCTGCTCCTTGAACCCTGACTCTAGGTGCAGGGACCTCAAAGACCCTGTCAGTGAAGACTGAAGCAAGAGAGGCATGGAGCAGCTCAGCCTTTTTTGAGGGCACTGTCACTAAATCACCTGCCACAGCAGGGCCACGTCTCCATTTCTACTTTCCTGCTAACACAGCAGGAGCTCCTCCTACTGCCTTTTCACCCTTCTTTGCCCATTCCAGTGCTGGTAGAGCTCTGGCTTTCTTAATATCATTCCAATGTGCCCAGACAATGATTTCGCACTCCTCCTTTGTAGCTTGTCCTCACTTCTACCTCTTGCACGCATATTTTTTGCATACATAAAATTCCTGGAAAAAAATGTAGTATTTCATTTTGAGTAACATGAGTTTTGAGAAATCAAATTACTCACTGCATGATTCAGATAGTGATTTATGGCAGTTCATCTTGGGTTTGGTTTTTTTCCCCCATATTTTGGTCTCTAGGAACAAGACTCTCAAACCTTTGTTTCCACACCACACAAGTGTGTGTGAAATAATCGGAAAAAAACAAAACTCTTTGCAAAGCAATGACTGTGCTTTATAAGGCAGCTGCATAAATCAGGGGCTAAAGGCAGCACTGTCCACCCTGGAAGCTGCAGTTGTCACAATAGTGGGTTTTAGCATGGCTTTTTAAGTTTCCATCATCGTTACTCACTGATAGGCACTGGAGCTGAGATGGATTTTGCTGGGGATGCCGTGACTCTCCATCCGGGAAGCTATATTCACTGTGTCTCCAAACAAGCAGTAACGAGGCATCTTTTCTCCAACAACTCCAGCCAAGACGGGACCTGTATGGATCCCAACTCTAATCTTTGCAAAGACATAAAACACCCCGCCAAAAAAAAGGTCACTTGTGGAATAACATCTTTCTTAATGCTAACCAGCCACCTAGAAGTTTGTCCTAATACAACACAGGACACCAGTAAAACAAAATATCCCCAGGGAGAAGCTCTTTGAGGCAAACGCACCCAGGTGGGCCTTGCCCAAAGTCACAGAGGAGTCTGAAGCAGCTCCTCGATGTTCAACCAGAAGCCCAACCCCGGAAGCGGACAGACAGACATGCACCTTTGTGTTAACCACTTACTTGGATTGGATTCCCAGAAACTGGGTTCTGTACTCCTCTGGCCGCTATTATCATCCCCAGGGCAAAGTTGGCCACTCGCTCGGCGTGAGTGGGTACGGGCACAGGGACCCCACCTACTACCATATAGGCATCTCCAATTGTCTCCACCTTTAATCAAGAGAGACAAGCACATGAGCATGCTATAGAGATCTTGCTCAGGTGAGTGAGTGCTTTGCTGTTTTGGGCTCTTCTTACCTGCACCAACCTCCTCCCTTTCTTCTAAAAAATTCTTTCAGATTTCTAAAAAGCTCTGTCCCATGTGAGTTTCACTAAGATGAGGATCCTCTCCTTGACTCCATGCTAAAAATGTTGATGCATTTGGTCCCTGCTTTCTTGACCCATTTCAGCTGTCAGCGTGAGAGCCCCTGTGGCAGAAGGGATGCCGTGGAAGCATCAGACTTTTTGCCTTCCTCTTGCCCAAGGCAGAACTATATGCAAAGAGCCGTCCCCAGGCACAGGCTCCTGAGCCAGGAGGATATCTGACAGCTGAACCCTATTAATTATCTCCAATTCACAATTGGTGTTAAAATAATATTACTTTTAAATTTATTATTATATATTTTGGTTTTAATAGTCCCACTAAGGCAAGGGAGTCTATTCACTGGTGATTATTTTTATTATCATGAAGGGCTTCGCATGAAATTAAGAAACCTCCAATCTCCAGGGTGTCAGAGAATGCAAAGTGTCAACTGAGCAGTTTGGGAGCATCTTTCCTTGCAAGCAGGTGTTTCCCCACAACATGCGACAAAGGCTGAAGGGTTCATCCTCCAGTCTCCTTGAAGTGCATGATAAGACACTGGAGAAATACGCTGGGGTTTATCCCTGTACCAGAGATTTTTGCCGGGTATAGAATAAGCCTGTTTGAAATCCCAAATTCTCAAGGGTTTAAAATTCACTGGAAAAGACTTTTACATGGTAAGGAAATTTTCTAGACAGCTCTTATGAGGCTTCATTGTTACATTTGCCATCAGTAAATAAGAGGTCAGTTTAAAATAGATTAATTGAGCTTCTTGAAAATGAGCGCCAATAGGAGAGTGGGAACGTAATATCATCTTGGGATTTGTTCATTAACATAAAGACTTAAAACTGTTCTGTGCATTAGTCTTGAGGAGTGCGTACCCTTACGTGCCCTCTATCAGAAAGTCAACATCACAGTAATGCCAGTAATTTTCTGTAACAAATTAAAAGCATCTGTAAAAAGCGATTAATGCAAATAGATACCCTAATTATTTTTCAGCTGTGGTAGGGGATTTAATTTCACAAGGTTTATTCATAACTTCAGATGTTTATAAGGTTGGGCCAAGCCTCTTTGATCAATTCCAACATTTCATTTCTTTCTCAGCTCCCTGCAATAAGTAATCTCCGTAACCAGGAACCTCCTTCAATATTAATCGGAGTTATATACAGGCATCCAAAGGATATTATTATAGTGACAGATAATTTATTTGTGATGGATGATTTAGAGAGAATATGATGCTAAGTTATCCTAAATTCTGAGGGCCATATCCTGGATGCTTCAATTATTGAAGACAGTTTCCTGGCCAAGGCAGAAATGCTGCTGATTTCCCTGTCCCATCTATTGAGGGATGAACTTGAGCGAGGAATGAATGAGAGCTGGACTTCACCCCTTACTATTTCTGCCTTCCTAAATATTTAATGTGCTGGGGACAGACAGAAATTTAGGGCTTGCTCTTCAGCTTGTCACATCTGGGTAGCTCTGGAGACGTTAATAATGCTGAGATGTCACTCGGGGCACCGATCCTCCCAGCACGGTTTGGAGACAACACGTACGTTACAGCCTAGATCTAACCAACACCCTTTGGGGTCAGCGGGAGACCTACACCACTGCCTAAGATCTCCGTGAAGCAAAACAAAGCCTAAGTGTCACCTGGGTATTGCTTACAATGTGATTTCCCACCCAAGGAGACACTAAATGACATTGTGACCTATTTACAGCGGGTGGGATTAGAAGACCTAGGAGAATGATTCAAACTGGTCCATAAACTGGGATATCCTCTTGTGTTGGGGGTGCTTTTGAGAGAGAGGTGTATGAAGGAACAGCCATTCTGGTGTTAGTGTTGTGGAAAGAAACTCTAGTCCACGACAGACCATTACACTGCTGTCCAAAAGTTTTAAATATATCTAATCACACCACTGCCTGGTTTTTAGTTTTATTAGTGGCCAACCCAGCTCTAAACCTTGACAGTAGTGTGGCCACTACCAATGTGCAATATTTCATGGTTTATCACAAATCAAGCTTGGGAGGGATGATGATTTAGGCCCATTTAAAACAAAAGAAATATTCCAAACTGACAACCACAAAACCTTTTCCTACAGCCTCTTACCCATCGGTACCCACCTTGTACACATCATGCACCGTGGTCAGCCTGTCGAATCGCAGGTACATGGCATTCAACATGAGGACTATCTGAATAGGCTCACACTGGGCACAAATGTTGGTAAAGGTCACGACATCGCTGAACAGTATGGTGCACTCCTTGAACTCCCCTGTGAGCAGAAAGACCAGTAGCAGTAAGTACTTGAGGTGGCTGGGCAGTTGTGACATCTGTTTGGGACCTGTCTGGTTGTTCTTTTAGGACCCCTGGCCTGTCAGTTGTAACACTCAGATACGGGTGCTGATAGGACAGAGAGATGTCAAGACAAAAATAGATCAATTACAAGAATCGTCGCAGATCTCAAACCACCCAGGCATCTGAATACATCCCTCTGTCCAGTCACACTCAGGATACACTGGGTTCTTTATCTCTGACTTGATGTATGTGCTTACTAAAGGCAATTTTTGTTTTATTTAGATAATCTTTCTATTGCCTTTACTATATTGCCTTTACTAAAGGCAATATTTGTACTGGCTGTCCTTGATACCAACAGGAATCATGGCGATTTGAGGTTCATAGATAGCATGGAGCAACTGGGAGAATTTTTCTTGGAAAGACCAGTTTCTTTATTCCTTTCCTTTTTGAGCCCTCATTTCCTTGCACACCCACATTAAAAGCATAATCTCCATTTTCCACTGAAACACCAAATTTTGTTTCCTGAGTGGGCAGCTGCCACCACCCGTCACCTCCTAAGGAACAATTTTGGCAAGTAGCTTCCAAAGCTTTGTTGGAAGGAACAGCCTAAGCGTTTTTATCAGTGACTTTAAGGGGCTGTGGTCTTCCTCCTACCCATGAACATCCCCAAGAAGGGAACGCACAACACGGTAGCAGCAATGGGGCTGCACCAGCACCCCTCTCACCATGACCTGCTGCACCAATTTTGTGTCATGAAGGTGTCCTGTTCATTCACCTGCCTCAACTCGCTTCCCCTCTTTCAGCTGGTTGGCCACGTGCTGAGGAAGCATGGCATAGAGCAGAGCTTCCGTCTTCTTCTTCTCTTCCTCCAGGTGCTTCGACAGGACCCGCAGTTCCTCCTTCTTCCTCTCCAGCTGGTTCGAGAGCTCCATCTCTGCCAGGCGCTGCTGGTTGAGAAGAATCAAGTCCCTAGTCACGTCGTGAGGTGCAATGTCTGCAATGTGCATCTGTCGCTCCTCCAGCTCGTGCAGGGTGCGAAGCAAAGGCGAGCAGAGGTAGAGCATGCACTGCAGGGACTCCATCCAGAGCATCTGGCCTGTTTGAAACAAGGGTTGGTAAGAGCTCTCGGCACCTTGGCCTTTCATGTGGCACTCGGTATTACTGATGTTAATTTTAGGGGATGAGTTTTAAGGACAGTGGCATTTTGTAGGGTTTGGGTCATTGTGGGAATTAGTGTTCCCTGGAATTGGAGGTGGGCTTGTGTGGAGGAGGTACGCTAGGCAAACAACAAAACTTCAGGACACAGAAAGCTGTCACTCACTCATCGGAACTGCTCAGCAGAGCCCAACCCCACTCTAGGTCCCTCCTCAAGGAACCCCAGTGCTCACAATATCTCTCCTCCTGGTTCCTGAGCTCTTCCTGAAGCCAGTCAGCCAGCAGCATTCCCAGAGGAGTGGAGACTCACAATAATTAAACAGTAAACATTGAAAGTTTCATTTCACAGTGGGTAATATGCGGCTTCAATAAAGTCAAGGGAGCTTCCCAGGCAGCTGGACCTTTCAGTCGCAATGATCATCTAAATAAGCAGGTACAAAAATGCCTGGAAGGTGGTAGAAGGGATTTTTGGGGAGGAGATTCTCTGGGTTTGTTTTTGTTGGTTTGGTTTGTTTTTTCTGTTGACATGGGTTTGATTTTTCTTATTATTGTTATTCTTTATTTGCTTCATAAGCATCCTTGGTTTCTGAACAGCAATTCCTTCTTTTCCTTCCTTTCCTTC
>JANHGN010016164.1:0-21142 GCA_024605025.1 Megaceryle maxima
TACTTAGATTAAAAAAAAAAAAAAAAAAATTTTTTATTTAACAATGTCCCTCATACAAAAGGCTCTTAAAATAACCAAGCTGACAAAAAAATGAAGAAAATCCTCCTGAGTACTCATAACTTAATAAAAGATGGGGTGGAGGGAGGAAAGAGCAGGAATAAGAAGCTTTCACAGTGGAGTGAATGACTACCATGTTTTTCAGAGAAACATGTCCTTATGATGAGCTGGGAGGTGACAATGTTTGCAAACTAGTCTGGAATGTGACTGCAAAGCATCGCAGATGGATCTTACGATTCTGAGCAATAAAGCAGCAGATGAAACCTAATATTAGTAAGGCATGTGGGGAAAGAAACAGCCCTTGGTATAACTGTAGAAAGATAAGCTCTAAATAGGCTATTTACACCCATGAAAAATTTTAGAGTTGTTATAGATGGTTTCGTAAAAGCTACATCCTAAACAGCTGTTGAAAAGGCAATTCTAAGAATCATGAGGACAGTAATGGAAAACTGAGGTGTCATTGTATCACTTACACAGCTGCTACACATTTATACCTGGAACACAACCCTGATCCTCCCATTTCCAAAAGGATAAAAAGAAGATTAAAAAGGTGCTAATGCATGGAACTGTTTTCTTATTAGAAAAGACTACACTGACAATTCTTCAGGAACTTACCAACTCCCATCTTATAGATGGCATGAAGAAAATAAATCAAGAATAACTGATTTTTTCACAGTATCACTAGTAAATCAGTGGCATGCACTGAAACACTCAGCTAATCTTCAAAAAACATACAGAAATAAATCCCTAAACAGTGTATTTCCAAGTCGCTTGTAACTAGAACTCACTGTCACATGAAGTTACTTGAAAAAGCTAAAAAGTAAAAATGGATTAAAAAATTAAATTCCTAAGGACTGGCTCATATATTCTATTAAATGCATGGTCCATATGCAACCTTTGTTGAAGGATGTATTCAGACCACCTGCAGCTGAAAGCTAGGAACTATCATTCTACATTACTGCTTCTTCTATGTTCTCTTAGTAGACACTACTAGACACTTGGAAAAACAGGTCATGGGCTAGACAGACTTGAAGAACTGACGAACTGATATGAAATGCTAGTCTGAAAAGCTTACAGGGACAGAGATGTCATCTCACTTAAATCATACAGAAAAGCTATCAGAGGGGAACAAGAAAAAGCTCAGTGAATGGGAGAAGTTCCTGCTGTGGAAATCCCAGGTAACAGTGCGAGTCATAACTGTGTTCAAATAAAACAATATTTAGTATTACTAGTAAGGAAAACAGGCTTTCCTAAGTTTCTCCCACAGCTAATTTGCTGTCTTCAATGAAAACACTATTTAAAAAGGTAACAGAGACAGCATATACGCATCTCACCAGAGAAGCATAAGCCAAGAAGTCCCCAAATCTGTAACTGAGAAAATCCCTTCAGGTTCTTATTTCTCTAAATTCTTTACTATAAATTCTCTCTGTTTATATTCTATTTATATTCTTCAGACCTATAAAATTTTAGGAGATTAGAAAGTAATACTAAAAAATGTTATCTAATGCTACTGAGAAAATACACTAAACCATTTTTGGGCTAAGATTAAAAACTACATATTAGATATTCCATAGCATACTTTCTCCAAAGTGTGGCTGAAGCCTGTCAAATTTAGAGAACATTCATGGAAAAATAACATTTTCTGAAGTAGAACAATAAATTTATTTTCCAATCTACTGGTGAAACTGTATTTTACCTACACGTAAGAATAGAACAAATGCCTAGCAGTACAGTAAGCACTGTATACTTCAGAATTAAAGTCTGCATTTGCTAAACAAAATAAAAATCTATGTCAGTTGATTTGGTGGACAAAGATTCTTGAGCTTTATGAAGTTTTTTGTTTCACAATATCCCAGTGAAACTAGTAACAGAGAATCAGTTGTATTACTTTATTCATTCAGCATGTTACTTCTGAAGAAAGGCAAGCATTTTTACAGCCTTTAAAATAAAAATGCTGCTCAACACACACAAACAGAAAGTTGCATCATCTCTACCCACCTGCTAAATGCTGTGACCAATAAGTAAAAAAAATCATGCTGTCTGTTCTTTGACAGGCAAAAGCAGCATTTCCACAGGGAGGAAATATGTGCAAGTAAAATAACACCTATATTTCAAAAATCCAGAAGAGTGACACAAGGGAGCATGCAGTTAATATCAACTTACTCTGAGCACTCCCAATGACAGAAAGCATGACTGATGAGAATTGATTATTCTGTGTTGGCAGCATACAGTGTTCTGTGGCTTAGTTAAAGAAAAAAAGAAAAGCACATCTCTGTAAACCTAACATATTCCTTTCTAAGGTGGGCTCTTAATAGTCTCTCTAGAGGTACAAGCTTTTCATCAAGGACAAAAATCACCTAAAATATTCTGAACGTAATTACAGATTCAGTTTTATTTAAAGTACCTCTTGGGAGCTGGAGACAATAGAGACAAGAGTCATGTTTAATACATGTTGAAGAGCATACCAGGACAGACATCCATCAGTGCATTAATATTGGATTTTTCAGGAGCCTATAAACTCATAATTTTGTCCCAATTTCACTGTGCTAAAGAAAATCTATTCCAAGAAGAATTACAATTACAGTTTTCTAATACTGAAGTAGTTGGGTGAATTCAAACAAGCCCCACACAGTTGCTTTGATTAACAGTGTGGCAAATCCCATCAGGAAAGGCTCTGATTTGAGAGAGGAAATTGGAACAGCGAGACACTTGGACTGATGGTCTACTACTGCTGCTCCTTGAAACTGGGAATGAGGCAAAACCCAAACTCCCCCAGTTATAAGCAGATTAGCTCTGGCTCTCCAGTTGTTGGTAGTTTATCAGTGCAATCCTCAGACTGGCAAACTTTATTTATTGTTATGACCTGCACCTCCCTCTTTATAAAAAAACAATCTTTTCAATTCCCCTTATCTATCCCAACAGGTAATTCTACTCCCTTTTCAAGTTAGATACATTGGCAATTTACAGAAATCTTCCTTTTGCCAACAGCAGTCTATCTTGTGAAATTCAATTTTGTTATATGTTTAAGAGAAAACTCAACTCAGTAATAGCCAGACTCCCTGTAGGAACTTAAAATTAAAAGAAAAAAAAAAAAAAAAAAGGCAAGTTTAACTTGCTAAAAACAACAGCTGGAATCTTTAAAGGGAAATGGCATGCACATGCACCCCGTGCATGCCCCACTACTGACTAAGCTATCAGATCAGGTACATTACCTTTCAGTTTTATTTCTCTTTCCAATTTTCTACCAATTAAGCTAATCCAAATCAGCATGAAATAAAGGTTACACACAAGGCACAATTTCACTTCCTAACCTACCGCTATCATTAATTGCACACTCTTAAAACTTCACTTCATGCTGCATTGGTTTTAGTAGATCAGTGTCTAATTGGCATCAGCTAACTCAGTTAACTGACTGGATTTAAATTTGCTGTTATGAATTAATCAGTACTTCTTATATGCATTAAATGCATTCAGTTGAGATAAAGATTAAAGTGTGTTAAAAGTAACTTTTGAGGACATGTTATCTGACTGCATCAGAATATGCAAAGACAGTTCACAAAACATTTCCCAAGAGTGATGTCACTGTTACCTAACTGGTTAACACATGCCAAATTACTCATGCAAGTGACATGTCTCTGAATACAAATTATGCCCAAAACAGCTTTTTCTAAGGAAGAAAAAAAAGTGTCTAACAGTAAAGGCTTGGTAAATGAAGTTAATTACTCACTACTGGAGTATTGCATACGTTTCATTTCAACAGAAGCTGAGATGGACCAAATGCTCCTCTCTCTAGCTTGTGGGTCTAAAAAATTCAGGAGGCAGTGACTAATAAACATGCATTTTAGAAACTGACTTCATAACACTCTGCATATACCTGCTACCTTAAAAGATGTCAGAATGGGGATCCTAGTTATTGTTTAGTGAGTGCACTGCGTTCACCTCACACAACAGCTGTGCACATTTATAGACTCTCCCACTGAAAAACCTGGACAATTGTTGAGGCCCAGGAGTCTCACTGAGAAAACTTGGATCACAAAAATCAGGAGAAAATCAGTTTATAAATTGACATATTATTAAATCACATATTGGTCTCAACATGGGCAGGACATACTTCTCAAAGACAGAGTGTTACAGAAAAACTGCTTGGGAATTGCTTCCAAAAGAAGATGAACAGCTGCACAACAACAGTAGCAAAAATTGATAGAAAGAATAAGGTAAGCTGGTCGATTAAACAAAACACTCTAGGGAGAAAAAAAAACCCCTAAGTCCATTTTTGGTAAACTCTGTTATCTATAAAGAAACTGCACAATACTAATTGCACAACAACAGACTTTGCAGATCTTTTATTTGCACAACATACTTGGACACAACAGCCAGCTTTACTCTAAATCCCTCTGCTTTGCTATACGGGCAGCATCAGATTCAAAACAAAGAAAAGCAACAGTCACTCTGTACTAAAAAGTCTTAATCAGCATCCTAAGTCAGCTCGTTTGTGCAGCTGGAACTTACTGGTAAATGCAAAGCTTGGAAAACAAGCTCTCGTGAAGAAGTGAGAGCTAAAACAAAGAATTAATAGCCACAACAAACGATGTTGCAAAGTAATCCAAATTATTACTCTCTCAGCTCAGCTGAAAACATTTAGAGGAAAAGCATTTAACATCAGAAAGTAGGCATTTAAAGCCCATATTAAAATTGCAATACAAAGTCAAATGACATGACTTTAAAAAGAAAGATACTGTGAACAGAAGTAGAAGATTTTCAGAATAGGTAACTGTCTTCCACTTGTGATATAAGCAGCAGCAACATCGTATTAAATGGTGATACTGACTTAATGCTCATTCTGGTGCCAGTGTAGATAATTTTCTTCCCCCCAAATCACTTCTGGTCAGAATTTCCAATTACTTAAGATTCATCTAACAGGATGGCTAAAAACTGAACTCAGGCCCTGGTCCAAGCAATAACTGAGATCAAAAAAGAAAAATTATTTTACATTTTCCATATTATCTGGTATGACTCCATTGTTTCACTGTGCTTTGATAGCAAGTTTCTGGTGTCATTAACCTAAGTTTTCCCGTTTGTTGCAAGATTTTATCAGCCTGTGAACACAGATGAACAAGTTTCTTTTTCCACAGTTACAATAAAGCACATAATTTGTGACTTGAGTGCTTGCATAATTATGCAGAAAAACATTCCATGCTTTCCATCATTTCTAAGTGATTTAGGACAACCTAGTTCATAGCCATGACTGTCGACTAGAGGCAGCTGTGTTTTTAGATCACAGGATTAGTGTTAGAATTGAAGAGTTGCTTTAATATGACAAGTTTTCATTCTAACAGTGCTTGAAACAGGGCTGTATTTTAATTACATCATAAATGTATGACTTACAATTTCAACCCAGTTGTTATTCACAGATAGAAATATTTCTGGAATAAGAGAACCTTTAAAGTAGACAAATTTGTGCCTTACCTTGTGAAAGGCACTGATTTGCCAGAGCAACCTGTCCAGAGTGTAGATAGAGGTTAAGACGTGTGAAGACACCGCTCAGGGATGGAATTGTAATGAAGCAGAAGGCAACACAAGCCTAAAGCAAGTTAAAAGTAAAAAAAAAAAAGAAGAAAATTCCTAACTAGTTATAGCAATCATTACTGATTTTGTACACAGTCATGAATCAAAATCTGTAAATCATTTTGGGAAAGACTTTCAATAAAAAGTAATTATGAGAAGTCCAAGATCAGCAACTTCACATTTCTCATTATTATTTCAATAATTATAACAATATTATTATTGATTATTGTTATTATGAGCAGATGAGCTCAGAAATGACTCTAGCTCAAAGAGTTCCCTTCTCCTCAGGCAGCCAGCTTGCAGCTCAAGACCAAATTCTAACTAGACAAGCAGACTACTGGTCCTCAGGGACAATCCATCTGTCAAACTGGTCAAAGCAGCTGCATTGCGTATGCACAATGGGAAGAAGCAGATCTAATGCAGCATGCTGTAGCTGTCTACCTATTGGAGCAGCCCAAACACCTAGATGGAGCAAGCAGGTCCCTGGCATATAGATGCTGGCCAGCATGACCCTAGATATCCTTTGTCCAGGACATCATAAACATGTGCCATGAACAAAAATCCATCCCCATGCTCCAAGTTAGCACACCACCTCAACACATAAAGACATTTTAGTTACTGCATTTCAGGTGAGAAGAGGAACACAAGTTGCATAGCCTGTGCACAGCTCAAAGCTCATTTGGCTGTATCTATAGAGGGTGGAGGCACTAAAGCTGAAAGGAGCACTTACTTGCAATTCAAATACTGATTTCAGCATATCAGTACTGATGAGAGATAGAAGTTCAAATATATTCTTTTCCCCCTATCCCACATTCTCTTTGAGACTGAGTTACAACAGATATTAAGTATTTAATTTCAAATATACTTTGAAAATCTGAGCTTTCTTGAATTCACACAAGCCCCTCTCCAATAAACTTTGCTGTGGAGAGAGAGTCATCTTGCTTCTCTTTAACACAAAGCTGCTATTAGATGCTCTGGGTTTGTTTTTTTTTTTTTATCTTAAATAGCAGCATTTGGCTCTAGAGAGTAATGATCAATTGCAACAAGAGAAAAAGAGACTAGGAACAGTGTCAAAAATACTAACATACTGTTCTTGCAAAAAACTGTAAACCTAGGTGGCAGCAGACGGTAGTATCTGCTAAGAAGGCAGGTTCAAAGTTTATTAGAGTCAGACCTACCCTGACAAATGCAGCAGTCTTTCTGGAATGATTTCCTTTCATCACCCTTCTTGTTTCCATTGCTAGCTGATTCACACACTACACATAAAATTCAAAAGCAAAATATTAATTAGGTCAGCAGCAAATAACAACCTGCATGGTTTACTGCATGGTTTACTGCACACATTTAAAGAACAGAAACTGTCAGAAGGGACCCTGAGATGGTAGGCCCTCACTGTCCTATTTAGTTTTTACTTGGAGAATGTTAGTGAATTGCTTAAAACAAGTATGATTCTGAAGGTGTGTGAAGGGTAGACTTGTTGATTTATTCAAGGCTTTGTATCATCCCTTGCTTCCCAGCTATAGTGCTGTTGTCACTTCCATCCTGTTGTAAAAAAATGATTTCTAGATAACACACTTATTAAAAAAAATTAAATAAGAGGATTTAAGAGAAGATATAATGTTGCAAAGGAATCAGATGCAGGTAATGTTCACCTGACATCTGACTCAATACAGAAAAGAGATCAACCTTTCCAATCACAGCAGGACTCTGCCTGTATCTGCAGCCAGGCACAATCTAATCTCTCCTAGACAGAGGATTATAGAAGACAGAAGGGAAATTCTAAATGCACAAAAGTGCCATTTATTTTATTAGACATGAAATCTCTTGCAAGATAGCCAGTTATCTTTCCTTCAACAATACCATGCATGCTTGTCAAGCAAGAACTTCAGAGAGTTTCAGGTGATAAAATGAGAGATGAGATCAAAGTCTACTTTATAAATAACCGATAAAAAGACTTTGGATTTATTTTTACATAGACCAATAATTTGGGCAGGGAATGGAAGAATTGCAAATATACTCCCACTTATTAAGATAATGTAGATAAAATGTAGCTTACGTGAATCAGCTGGATTAGAACAGGCTCCAGATTGCAAAACAGTGACCGAGCTTCAACATAGAAACTCAACTGTTGTTCAAAGTCACGGCCAAATGAAACCTATAAAAGACAAAAACCCTCTAGATTTTACCATTGTAGGCAATTAACTTCAAGCAATATAAAACTGCATGCAGATAAACCACAGATATTCAAAAGTCAAAATCCTCATATATTGGTAAGAAAAAAACCGACCAATATTTGATGTGGCTTTTTTGTGTCTTGGTTTGGGGGATGATCTCTGTCATTTTATCTGTCTGCCTTTCAATACTTAACCTTCAGGGAAGCTTGAAAGTTTTCAAAGTTTTGCTGGTTTTTCTTTGTCTATACTCCACATGATCTTCTACTTTACAGATCAAGTTACTCATCAAGGAAAAAAAATATTTAAATCATAGATTTGTGAATTGTTTCCAAAACAAACAAGACTTCTGATTCTACACAGAAGAGGTACAAAGGCTTGGTGTAGCTCATATTTAAAACAGAAACAACTAAAACCAAAGAAACAAACCAGGAAAATAGAAATAGATCAGTGAATCTGTATCCAGGTTCCTGTAATTTCTAGTTGATGAAGGGCCTCCAAGAGAATTTAGCATATTCCTAACAAGATATACCAGTGAGAAAAGCAGGTTTTCCTTGAGCACAGTGAATAAAGATATGCTTATATAGTACAGCAAAAACCTGCAACCTGCATTCTGGAAGGAAAGAGAGAAGTCTTATGTTCTCACATGAGAACACCCTACTTCCAATCCTTCAGATTTTAAGAAAACAAGTGCTGTCAGCTGGAGTGTCTCAGCTGTCAGTTAAAAACGTAGGAAGAGAAAGTCTCCAGGCAGTTTACATTTATGTATTCAAGTGGGATTTTTTTTTTTTTTTTAATAGAAGTAAAGGTTGCATTATTTATTGTTTCTCAAGCCACATGTAAAAGAAGTTTTTACAGAAATAAAATTAAAATTACATTTAATCCATACAGTGAAAGATCAAAGAAAATGCACCAGAAAACAAAGGATTGCTTCCTACATTCCAGAAAACTGTCCTTGCCTTTCCTCTGTGCAATTGCTGATTCTTGAGTCCTAAACTCAGGAAAACTTCTCTAAAAATATAAAATTTCCCACAAAATTTTCCTGATTGATGTTATAACTGCTTTTGCCTCCACATCTTAATATGTGTTGGTTTAAAATTTATAAAGTAGTCATTTTGCTGTTATGGGATTTATCCCCCCCCACCCCAAACCAAGACACAATAAAGCCACATAAAATATTATTCAATGTGGGAAATTCTCTGAAAGGAAGTTATACAGTATTATACATCATTATACTGCATATAAAGATTAATAAAACAAAATTATATTAAATAACAAATTATTATAGCTGAATAGAAAGCAACCATCTAGAGTTAAATTCATAGAACTGCAGCAAGGAACAAAGAGGACAAGTAGAGACAAAGCCTGTCAGCTCTGACTGTGTGAAAGAAGAGCCAAGCATTGAGAGTGTACCTGTTTAGAGAATAAAAAAGCTTGAGAACATCTCCCTCAACTAACTTGACATCTCAAGCGCAACAGACGAGAATAAAACATTTCATTTGGATAAGAGAGAGGGAAGCATTAAAAACTAATTTCAAGGAAAAACAACTGGAGTTTTTGTGGGACTACTAAATATGATGTGACAAATTATATTATTTGTAAATTAAAATAAACAGAGATAGGAATAACATACAAGTTGTATTTATTTTGTGTTTTTTAAAGCTGGTATTCGTTCCATTTAGGGCTCGGTAGCAGAAACTCATTCACATAAACCAGTGTCCCCTCTGAAACTAGAATAGGCAAGACTTTAATTGCTATTTAACTTTTAAATACTTACCATGCTTTAAATGAGATTAGAAATACCAGCAGAAAACATGATTAAATAAACAACATGTTCACTTTAAACTCTCATATTGCACCATGTCAGCTTCAACAGTGTATGACATTTCTTTCAACACATTCACACTTACTTCTCTAAAATACACCGGTTGGGGTTTTCAAGGTTCCTAAGCAAGTCAGACAGTCTTGGGTTCAGCTACACAGGCACCTGTTTCTCATGGGGATGTCATATAAATCCCATCGCTAAGGTACACCCCAACAGTTGCACATAACTGTCACTCACCATTTTTATGAATCCATTTATCAAAGCTGCTAACATTCTTTTTTCATCCTCAAGTGTTAGGGCACTACAAGAGAAAATTGATATGGTAAATTTTAGGATTTATTTATCTGTGACCCATTCTAATTTATATAATGTTATGTCCATATCAAATTTTTATTGCACGCTAAAACCACCAAGCTTGCAATTTTAGTTATAAAGCAATAAAACTAATTTTAATATTAGTATCACCAAGTCAATCATGCACCACACTAAATTCCAGATTAAAAAGAAAAAAAGAAGTAAAAATTCCTAAGAGTGTCTTTAGCTTTTAGAGAAGCTAAGATTTTGGCATGAGGAGAAGGAAGCTCAGCTAATGTTCTTTCCTGCAGCAAGGAAATAGCTTCAGTCTTCTGTTACAGCATGAAAACTGAAGTAAGAATTGATTATAAAAAACTAAAGAAAGTAGTAAATCTATTCTTAGAAGAATGCTATCCTACTTAAGGGGAAAAAAATTTAAAATACACTTTAAATGATATATATAATGTTTATTGTTGAAACGTTAGTTTATTGGTTTGTTTGGTTTTTGAGTTTGCGTTTCTTTTGGTTTTGTTTTTTGTGTTGTGTTTTTTGTTTGTTTGGGTTTTTTTTGATTTTTGCTTGTTTGTTATTTTTTAACTAACCCTGTTACATAATTTAAAATATAATTAACATCATCTTGTTGTAGTGTTGCCTTTTTGATGTTTTAGTAGGATCTGAACTTCAAGTGATATGTAAAAGAGTTTCTTTTCAAGATTATCACAGATAGCTATTCTATAGCAAGAGTCCAATCTGTTTTGAAACAAATTTACATCACATGAAAATCCAGTAAGTCAAACCTGTTTCATTGCAAATAGATGAACAAAAGGTTAAATTACAATTAACTAATATAATTGAATCTTTCTACTATTATATACTTGGCTCCAGCTTTGACCTTCAGTGTATCAGTTACCAATTTCCCAGCTCAGACACCAGATGGGAAGAGAACAATAGTTTTATTATACAAATTCACTAAAGTAGGAAAGAAAAATCTCAGCATGATTAGCTCATTAGTGCATTGCCAATCAAGAGAGTCAACTGATGGGCTCTGAAAGGCTCAGAAGACTTGTAATGAGATCTCTGGGTCAGTTACAGGTTTCCAGTTCAATTCTGAATCAGACCCCTGCCAGTCTAAAGGCTGTTATCCTCCAACAGCTGTTACAGGGGTCAGTGAGCCCTGCACAATGGGCTGGGAGCTTCTTGAACAAGGATGCAAAAATAGATGCAGGAGTTACTTTAAAATAGTTACAGTTTATGATGATTTCCCAATAACAGATGACACAATAGAACCAAGCTAACAATGCATACCATCTATCTCAGCTAAAGAGCTGCTGGTTTAAGGGATTTTAAGGATCCCAGTAAACTACCGAATTGTTTTGGCAAAACGTCAGAGGAAGCACCAAATATGGATCGCCATAAACCACTTTATTTTTTAAATAAGCTGGTTTAGCTTCACTATATTGCTCTATTTAAAGGTTGAAGTGGCTTTTAGTGCAACATACAGCCAAACAAGGTACTCTAACCCAAAATAAAGCACTCTAGGTGGTATAAATTGGAATTACATGCCAAATCGGACTTCTTTATTGGCAATAAATTTTGCATTCATGGCATCAAGACTGAGAAAGTTACAAGTTCCTTGCAGTGTCTGCCACACTAAAAGGCTCTGGGCTAGGAGTGCCAAAAGAAAAAAAAGCCCTTACAAATCTATTCAGCCCAAACCACAAGTAAAAAGGATTTTTTCTTTTTTTTTTTTTTTTTTGATCTAAAATTTGCAGCTATTTTCAATTAGCCATAGCTTTCTGTGTGATTTTTGCAAGTTACCTACAAATCACAGCTGGTTTCTGCTTTGTACAACGGCTATTCAAACAAGACAGGGCACAACAGGGCACCCAGGATCCCTAACAAGGAAGTCCAGAAGGAAAGCGAAGAGGAAGACTGAGGGGAAAGATGCAGATGGTTCAAGAACTTCTCCTCTGTTCTAGCTTCCCCTGCTCGAGTTCCTACAGATCTTCCAGACCCTTTTAAACATGTCACACCCCTTTGTAATGTCTGAAAAAAGGGGCCCTAACCAAGGTATAATTGAGTATGGTAAACTGGGCTTTAATAGCTACATATTCACTTAAATTTCTAGAATAGTTTATTATTCACTAGAACTCAAAGATTACATTGGCTGTACTCTCAAAAATATCTTTAAAAGATTGGATTGTTTAGTGGCTCTGCTTCACTAGAAACTCTACAATCCATTGCTATTTTCCTTTTAAATTCTGCTTCGGTATTTAAAACAAAGCTGCAATTAAAGAGCAAATGGTACGTGCAGCCACTTCACTGCACAGCTCTTCCCTCAGCACTAATTGGATTCATGTCTTAATCCACCATGAAGCAGCCCCCAAAATGTGAAATTGTACACAAAGCAGCCAAACTTTGCATAAATGACAGTTAATAGCAAGAGTGAGGTTAATCTTACTTCACAGAATCATGCATCGTCTTGCAGATATGCAGAAGAGCATTGAGTATAACGGGATCCTTTGTAGATTCCTGCTGATGCCTATAAATGTTTTAGAAAAAGTGATGAAAAATCCTGCTCTGTCAAAATGAAAAACAATAAATAGAATAGCACTGATTTAATGCAGAATTCTAATCATCAGCATTGTTTGACATTAAGGAAGTTTTATATTTGTTTTTTAACACACAGAACTACAGTTTTATACTGTTTTTAACAGACAGAACTACAAAGACCACGTGGTTAATAGATGTACAATTCCAACAAACACCAGTCAAAAAAATATTATCTTAATACACGGAGCTTAACTGCCAAGCCACAGAATCTGGCTGCTTAAGGGACACAACAAGCTAGACAAGTGATACATTCAGGCAATCTAAGAACATCGAACCAAAACAATCCTACACCTACCACAAAGTAATATAGTTTCTCAGCTACTGATGGGCAGACAGGAAGAAAAAATGTCACATTTAGGTACAGAGGCACACGTGCAGTGGAGCACCACTAAGATGATTAAGGGGCTGCAGCATCTCTCATACGAGAAAGGCCAAGAGAGCTGGGACTGTTTAGCCTAGGGAAGAGGTTTGTGGGTGCTCAGCAGTGTAGGTAAATACTTGAAGGGAAGGTGAAAAAGAAATAAGTGTTGCAAATAACTTGCTAGTGATTTGAAAGTAAAAAGGACTGTTTGACTTTCACAGTATCTGAAGATGAAGCCTCATCTTCTAAGTTCATTCCCATTTTTCTACATAATGGAGTTTGTAACAAGAGACTGTCTCTTTTCCCCCATTAGATTGCGGTAAGAGTTCTGTGCTATCACGTCAGCTAGAACACAAAATTAATTTCATAAACCAACTAAGGCAACAAAAACTCAAAAAAACTCAGAGAAGAACTATTTTGTTAGGCCACACCAGGTCAGCATCAATAAGATACTTCAATTTCAGCTTTCTTTGACAAAATTAACATATTTTCATTCATTCCCTCACCCCGTCCCCCTCCGTAGCCTGGAACACCTTCACAAATTAAGTGGTCTATATACTGACTCATCTTCCCTAGCAATCTTTCAATAGATTCCCCAGACTCTCCAGAGTGCATTTCATCTCAATATTCTCCACTTACTTAATAAAAGATTCCATAATGCACTTGCAAACCTCCACTCTTACACTTTCCTTCTGGAACATATCCAGAAATGGCAAGAATTTCTCCTGAAAGTATAAATACATAAATAAAATTAGGTATTTTACAAACAACATACTAAAACAATAAGTAATTTGTCATATGCTTGAAACAGTGTAAGATCACAACAAATTCAACGATCTACAAGAAGAAATGGTAGGATATTAAAACCAAAGAAAACAGGCCACATGTCATCAACCATTTTGCATGTATCTGGGGCAATTTATGGAGGTCCAAGATAATCAAATTTTCTTCAGAGATAAGGGCTGAGGTTGTAAGAAAAAAAAAAAAAGTCTGGAAAATTGAAATTAGAATAATGAATATTTAAGTACTGAGCAGCAGAGAGCTTCTGAAATGCTTCTGCACTTATCTCCTTGATAAAAAGGCCTCTCACCATGTGAGCTTGCAAACTATCTAAATATCCAAGTCAGGTAAATTATTTTCAGAAACAGTGGAAAATAGTTCTTAAAAATGTATTAAACAGAGTATCACTTACCACTGAAAAAAGCAGAGAGAAGTCATGGATATAGGTAATAACTTTCTGAATAATTGACTGCAGCTAAAGGAAAGAAAAAAAAAAAAAAAAAGGTGGTGGTGGGGAATGGCTGTAATAGATGTTAAATTAAGAGTACCCACAACAGAGATTATTCTTTTCTAGTCATTCATAGAACACTGGGCCAGAAGACAATTCAAGCATTCATCAATGTAACTTCTTTCCCCAAATCAAGATCAACTACAGCTATGCTGATCCTAACAGCTGTTTTTCCAACATGGTCTTCAGAACTCATATGAACAAGAGGCTGACCAGCCCGCCCAGGCTCTATTTGTTCTTTACTTTTTCTAGTTAGGCATCTTCTCAAACTCTCTAGACTAAAAAAAAAAAAAAAAAAAAAACCAAACCGAAAACCAACCACCACAAAACCACAACTAAAAGAAAACAAATAAAACAATAAAGCAAACCAGTTTGTTAAATCTTCTTTTGTAGACACTTTGTCTACCCTTCAAGTAACCACAAAAACCTTCTTTTAGAACCTCTTTAATGAATCTGTATCTCACCCAGCATGCAGGCTCAAGAACTGGACACAGTAATTCCTTGAAGCCTTAACAATGTCAAACAGAGATGGATTATTTTATGGTTGACTTTTGTTTAAACAGCCTGCCCCGATTGTTAATTTTCTTCAGCACACCAGCACTGTTGATGCAGTTGTCAACTATTGCTACTTCTCATCATTCTGGTTTAGCATTTCTCTGAACTGAAAGACTGATGTGCAGGGAAAATAGAAGGAACAAATCGCAGCATTACACTGTTCCAAAGGCTTCGCAAATTACAGCTAGTGATTAAAAATAATTATTTTGTGCTAAGAGAGATCAGTAATGTTTAAGAATTAATTTCAGCTGAGAGAATGCACATCAGACTTTTACAGGTTTGGAAAAAATAAATTCTTTGAATTCTTTACCTGTGGGTAAGCATCTTCAAACGCTCGATCAGGAGTCATGTGTTTAATAACATCAGCCAAAACTGTATTGACTTCTCGCTTCTGTATAGCAAAAAAAAATGACATTCCAAAATACAGTAAGGAAATTGGCACTTAGGTCACTGAAAACCAGCTGGATAATTTATTTCCATTTGCCAAAGCATCGGCTTTCTATGGGACTCTGGTTAAGCCAGGAACTTCAGCCACAGCTCCAGTAAATCTTTACTTAAAGGGGTGCATCTGCTTTTAAAATAAAAGGATAAGAAATACGCAGTGCTGGGGACTCCTTCAAAGGTGCATCTTTTGACCCTATTCACCTTTCATGAAAGGAAATACATTTTTTCCATTCACTACTGAAGCCCTACACACTTACACTGAATAGTTGTAGCTTTTCCATTTTTAATCCCAAAGTGCCAATAGATCCACCTAGCCTGCATCAGAAAATCTTCAAAGGAAACAAAGGAATTTTCACATACCGTAAAATGCCTGCACGTATACTCCACCCACACTTCAGCACAGTTGATGTAATCCTAGAAACACATGGTTTGTGATTACCAATATTTACAGGAGATCAGGAGAAATACACTTGCAAAAATTACACTTAAAAGAGTGAACTCCTGAGGTATGAATTATACAGACAAAGAACCAGCACTAATGAAAAACCTCAAAATTTGCTTATGTAGAATTATGTTATGCTTAACTAGAGCTCAGAAAAGCAGGGATCACATGAAGATATTACCAGGCATGTATTTTTTGACAACTGTATCTAGAAAAGGTAAACCAAGTCATGCTAAGCATATGTTTACTGAATGAGCAACTGGCTACAATCTTGCCCTCAACACAGAATCAACAGCAAAACAAAATGGACAGAAACTCACCTGTGGGTTCTTCAGCTTTGTTATAACCTTCCAGGCTTCATTTAGTATTTGAAGGCGATCATTTTCAGGAGGATCAGCCAATGCCAAATTTAATCCCAAGGAGCGAAAGAGGAGATGCTGAAAATTCATGAGAAAGTCTAGATGAAAAGCAGAAGATGCATGTCCATCCAACACCACTGTAGGAGGTACAGTGTGCGGAAAGATTTTTTGTGTGAAACCACCTTTTATTTAAATGATGTGCAAGTTATCTAGGCAACTAAGAGTACAAAGAAATCTTTCAACGAACAGGAATTGCTACAAATTGCATACAAAAAGTTACCTTTGGGAATCCAGATTCATCACAGTCTTTAATCATGCCAATGAAGTCCATAGATCTCGTAGCAATAAACTCTGCCCTGAACGCTGACATTACTGAATTCAACAGCAGAGCACTACAACAAACATAGCACAAATCAATACAGCTCAACATCAACCAAAATTTTGTTGCCCCTTCATTTATATTAATCTGAATTTCTTAGACTAACAACTGTCAGGCATCTATTCTAAATTGTAACAAAATAGGATAAGGAAGAAAAAAAACACAAATCAGCTTGTATTTATGAGGATTAATAGTGCATAATAAGCAGAAGAAGAAAACATTAAGCCATCAGAGAAGGAAAAGGTAACCCAGCATGTAGAATACCTGTGCCACACAGGTTTTTTTTTTTAAGCCATCATTTTACTAAAAAGATCAAGTAAACCAGGAGTAGCTGACACATTTAGCAACTTTCTCTCTCTTTTTAACTACAGTTTAGAAGTATACTTGGGGAGGGCAAATCTCTAGTGAGGTTTTTCTCCCTGAATTAAAATATAGATACATTATAAAAGTCAGATTTCTAGCAGTTGCGTTGCTAGGATTAGAAGAAACCCAAACTGTGATTATCATATGGTAACTGGCAATGGCATCTTTAGACATTTATGATTAATTATTCAAATCCATATCTGTATTACTAGCCAAACTTACTGATGGAAGAGTGAATTCACCGCATTACTGTGAACCCCAGTTTACTGATGCTATTATACAAACATAAGAAACAAATTCTAATATAATTCAAAAGGCAATTCCTTCAGGCAAACTCAGTCATGATTTAGCACAGAAGCTGCCCCATAAAACACTGTGTTCTTCACTAGTCTGAAACAGTTTAGATACAGGGCAGTTTACCTTGAGGGAAATTCTAGGAGTGTTTAAAATAGCCCAGCATGCTCTGTGTTTGACTGAGCATTAGTGGTCCCATTGCAATTTGACTGCAATTTGCATTTTATCATTAGACAAGTAGTTCCAGTTCACTAGCTATGTGCTTTGCAATACAGGGAAGCAGGCTGTCACTTTTCACTTAGATTGCTGCAATGTAAATAATCTCAGTATGTTCCATGAACTAAAGATTTTTATACTGATGCCTCTTGCTTTGTAATATTTTGACAGTCATAAGACAAAAAAGAACAAAAAAAAAAAACCAACCCCAAACACCCCCAAAACCCCAAACCAACCAAACAACCAAAAAACAAAAACACAACTCCACTTTAAAAGAAACCATACCTTATAGATCATCTGCACTGGATTATTCAACTTCCCAATAAGAAAAGACATGGCCCCAAACCATTTCTTTAAAAAAAAAAACCCCACCCTCATTATACTCAACAATTTGCCCTTCCTTTAAAGAGTCACAAGGATGAGGCATCTAGCCCGTCTTTACAACGAGAAACACTAAAAGGCGATTTAAAAATAAGTTCCACAAAACAAAATGCAAAATGCACTTATGGGCTGACTGTAGCCAGGGGACAGGACGGGGAGGAAACCAGAAAAAATGAAGCACCAGGAATCAGACATGACTGATGAAGAAAACATTACGTGTCCTAAACTTTGGCTTAGGAGCCAAAATGCAACAACCAAATTAAATTAACTAACTTTTGGTCTACAAGTAATCTACCATATTTAAGAATTTATGTCTGGAAGAAGAGACGTTCATAGTAATGATTTAGTGAGGTACTGGGAGAACTGTACTATATGCATCCAAAAAGTGTTTTCAAAAAGGAGAAAGAGAATTTTATTGCAGGGACTCACAAGTACTCGTTACAGACTTGTGTCGTCTTCATCATGCAATACTTACTTGTTCCCCAATTTTTTGCATCTCTCCATCATCTCAGTAAGCAGAACCTGCAACAATTACTTATTCAAATTAGCAAATAGAGACTCTGCAAATAAATTCAGCTTTAAGTCTACTAAAAGCTGTTTTAATTACCTACCCAATACATTCCAGTAATCCTGTCTTAGCCTGTATTTACAACACAAAACAAGGGTGTAGCACAACATAAAACACACCTATTGTAATAGGTACAGTAGCATTTTAATCAAACCCACCATTTTATGGAAGTCAAATTTGCAATCCCT
This sequence comes from Megaceryle maxima, assembly GCA_024605025.1. NCBI lineage: Eukaryota > Metazoa > Chordata > Aves > Coraciiformes > Cerylidae > Megaceryle > Megaceryle maxima. Next base: position 18,364 of record JANHGN010016164.1, read on the forward strand.
CAGCCATGCCATTTCTCAAAGTAATTACTATTTTCCAGCCAGGTCAATTATCTCTGGCAGGAGAGATGAAGATTATCAACTCTGCCATTGAATGCAAAGCAGACTGAGATTGAAATAGCCTCTTGACTACGTTAAGCAATTACAAAACTCCAGTTCACTCAAATCATTTCTATATCTGAATGACAGAAAAAAATAATTAATTCAGGAAATAAAGATTAAACTAGCTAAAGGAAAGCAAGAAACAAACAGGAATATGCCTACAAATCTAATTTGAGGGTTGTGGAAATACTCTTCCTGGATGGGGAAAAACAGTCAGTCATACCCAGGCTCTTAATACTCACTGTTACACCCACGTAAGTACTGACTGAGGGAATTTTTTTAATAGGCAAAATGAACTGTTCTCTGCAACACCTCCTTTAGTATCAAGCATTGCCAAGCTTACTTACTTCAGGAGCACGGTACGCAATGCACTGTAAAATCCAGTCTATAGCAGGAGAATAGAGAGTCAAATACAAAGGAATCTCCACACATTGTACTACCAGCTGATTCTGAACTGTATCACCATGAATCTGTTGAAATAAAAGACAAAAATCCACATTTGTGTGAAAAGGTATTTAATAGGAGCCATGATAAACTTTGACCATGGCAAAGTTTGTGTATGAATGGAAACAACAACAGACAGGAACACAAAGATACACGTATATTCTGTAGCATTCCTTGCATGCTGGGGAAAAAATAGCAAGTTCATAATGTGTGTTGTTATGTATGGAAAGATGCTGAATAGAGCAGTTTCAACCTATCACAATGTATACACATTTTCCCATACTATATCTGCTCCGGTGACATCTGTAAATCTAGATCTAAGAACTTCAAATATTTTTTAAATATATGCAGTGGTTTGGTTAAGGAATCTATTTATGTGATTTTGTGAATAAATATCCTGTTTGCTTACTTGTTTAAATGTTAGAAGAAAGTCAAAGAAATTTTTGTTAAGGCTTTCCTTGAGTTGTGGTGCCACTTCCATCCCAACCTGTATTAAAAGAAAGAGAAAGATTTTATCTGCATCTATCCCCTAACAACTCTTCTTCAACTGAGAGAAAAATGCATTTTCCAGAGGAGTACACCTAGTCACACACATCAAAACAACAAACTGCATCGAATCACATGCTTTTGACTGATTATTTCCTTGCTTGCTATTGTAGTCACATCCACTAACAACTATCCTGTGCTAGTTATAGCTGTGTTTAAATGTGGTTCTCCTCACATCAGCTCCAAGTATCTGTAAGCAGAGAGGAAATCAGTATCTAGTCCAGTGCCTGCACTGCCACAGTCTCTATTCATCGTATACAGCCAGCCTACAGCGAAGGACATTTAAGAAATCAGTCAAAGCTCAGGAATTGCTTAAAATCATGCTTGCTTATTTATTCTGTGGACAGAATGATGCAAAGACATCAAAAAAATGTATGAATAGATAAATATAGATATAATATTGATAAATAATACAAGGTGTGAACAAACACAAGGCCTGTGTAGCAAAGCTAGAACTGCAAAAGAAGTGATGAAAAGCAGCACTTAGCAATCGGACAATTCAAAGTCCAAACTCTCCTTCCACATAGGTCTCCAACATTTTGCCCTAACTGAAGATGAAAAACTGACATAAGCAGCCCATAAATTTATTTTTACTTATTATAGATGCTTAAAGAATGACTCCCCGTTATTAAAACAAAAAAAAAAAGACATTTCAGTTTGTTAGAAGGAAGAGAGAGGCTGCTGACTACTTCAGATAGAAACAATAGTTAAAAGAAGTTTTCCTTTAGTGGCAGATCTAGCTACAGTGAATCTTTGCTACAGATGTGAACTGTTAAATGATAGCCTACCCTGCAAAGGTATGCCCTTGCATAGACTGCAACCAGTGGATCTCCAATTCCTCTGATCATAGACGTTAAGCGTGGGAGACATTCCCAAATCCCCCTGTTAAGATTTTTCAGAAATGAAAATGAGATTTACCAATTAATAACAGAATTATGATCACTTACAAATAACTCCAGTAGCTGCCTTATTAGACTGACAATTGAGTGTGAGTTATAGAAACACCTACCAAAAAAGCAGCACAGAAGTCTATTTCAGAAGTAAAATTTTATGTGCATAGTAACACTTATCCTGTATCTAAATGACAGTGCTCATCATTAGGAGTAGTGGAGATGGCCAAGCTGGATGCTGGGCTTGTAAAAGACAAGCACAACTGAAAAACCACTTCTCTGCTTTGGAGGAAGAGCAGAACTATAGAAGGGCTGCAATTCGATGGGAAGAAAGCAGCCGCTCAAAGCAGAACTGGCAGAACTCCTTGTATGTCTCATTTTCCCACAGGTCCTTTTGACAGAGCTGTACTAGCGCCTGGAGACGAGGCCCATCAATTCCAGTAAAAGAACTGCTTTTTAGGGATAATGAAGTTGTCACTATAGTAGCAATTTGGCTTACAACACTCATTTCAAAATAACTGAAAAAGGGCAATTACATGTGAAGGAACATTTTTAGCTCAGCAACTGACACTGTTTGGCAACATAGGAAGCTTATAGCAACATTTTCAATAGATAATGGTTCATTGCTCCTACACTGTTTCTCCAACTCTCTCTAGCAATAGGACCCATCAGTGTTTTCCTTTCAGTTTTCTATCCTGCCTTTTGCCATACTCCTCAGCAATCTCCCTTGACCCACCACCCCCCCCCCACACACCCCCCGCTTTCATGTTTGCATAATACCACTATGCCAGCACTTCCAC
>JANHGN010016165.1:4973-21796 GCA_024605025.1 Megaceryle maxima
CTGAGATTTCAGGTAGAGAACAAAGAGAACAAAGGAGCCTCTGCTTATATTAAAATATCTGACCCTAACAACCCTGAAACCAAAAGAAATGTTCCTCTCATAAGCAAATGGCAAACTGAAGGTGCAGGAGGAGGAACTAAATCTTCTGTTCCATCAAGGCAGTCAGAAGGCTAGTAAATTACCATAATGTTGGGCTTTTTTTTTTTTTTTTTGATGACCAAGATGTCTTCCAGACTTGTTACATGTGATAATAGATAAAATAGTTTGGCTATTATAGGAGCTGACTCGAAGAAAATCAATTCCATTACAAGAGCAGAACAGCTAACAATGGGAGCTGAAGAGAGAATGGAAAAGGACATTGTATTGTCACAGAAGCTGAGTTGGACAAGTAGCACAGTACTTGCTTAGAAACCAAGAAAGTTCTTTGCCAGACACCCTTAGTGCTTCAAACAGAGCACTAAAAAGAGCTCAACATCAAAGGCCCACAAAAGGAGAAGTATAAACTAACTTGACATCAGCAAAACATATCTGCCAACAGTACCAACAATGGATATTAATAAATGTCATAGAAGCTACTTCACCATATTTGGAATATCATCCGGTTGATAGAAATGGCAAAGAATGACATTTGGGGTAAAAACTTCGGGCAAGAGTTTCAGTGTTACCAGAAAGATGTATAACAAGATTCTTAGGAAGTCACATCATAGCAGATGATGTTCTGGTGGCACACATACAATGATAGCTTGGGGAAGGCTGCTACAAATCATGGCAGAAATTCCCACTGTCTTCTGGAACCATCCAGGGATGCAGGATGGAAGCTGGAAGTGCTGTGACATGCAGGAGTCCACTGACCATGCAAGGTCTGTTACCTGTCCTTGGGAAGGCAGAAGCAATAAAATAGTTATCCTCACTAAAGGCATTCAGTCAGTTTACCAACTATTATCATTAGTAAACTAGCTATACTTTTTCCCCCTCAGCACCTTTAAGTGTAAGTAAACTTCCATGATTACTGTTAAAGAAATGTGGTACATGATTACCTTAACATGGCTAGCTATCCCATACCTTAGTGACTGCCTACTCATCCCAAAATACTGGGATGTGTACAGAAAGATGTGACAGAGGATACAGAAGTGGCAGTAGCTGGCTTCTTTAAGGCTACACAGAAACACAGGCTTGCAGGACTGTGTATATGTGTAAAGTACATGGGAAATACATCCAGAGTGTTCAAGCATGGGAAACCTTCAAAGAAAAGGTGACTGTGAATGACTAGATAGCTTTTTAAAAAGCAATTACCATCAGCTTCTGGAAGCTTTCATCATATACTACTGATATTTCAAAGTTGGCATTTAAATGTGTGCTTCAGGAGACTGAGATGTACCTGCTGACTTCTTTTCCAAAGGGACATGAAGCATGGCAGTTCACTGAAAATACGACATCATCAACTTGAAAGAAATACAGGCAACTGAATGACATAGAAAACATCAGTCAATGTAGTTATGAGGCAGTTTCAAGACAGAGGTTAGCAAGAGTCTGGGAACAAGCTTTATAAAACAACAGATTGCAAGTGTTCATGCCAGTCATTCTGTTAGGATGGCGAAAAAAACAGAGCAAAGCATGGTCTGCCTCTGAAGACTGGTGCAATGGGATGAGTGGACTGTGACAATATCATATGTAAAAGCAGTCATACAGCAGCCATCTGGAATAAATGCTGGGAGAGCAGAGATGTTATAGTCAGATGACCAAAAGATCCTGTGGTCACTTCTGATATGTGTAGGAAAATTCAAAGGCAATTAAAATAAACCAGTTTCTTAACAGACCTGGTGGCACTGCAGGGCTGGAATTTTTCACTGCAATCACCTAATGTGCTTCCAATGAAAACTGCTGCTCAGACTCCTAGGGACCAAAGACATAGACAACGTAATCACAGCAACTGTCCTGGACAACACAAGGAAGATGCATGGGCCAGCAATCTCATGGTCTGGTTTCACAGGGGAAATCTGTGTTATCAAAGCTTCTTTCAATTTAACTGCATCTGAGGTCAGTTGTATCAGATCACCACCAGTAGAAGAGGGCTAGAGATGTTTTTTCATATCCATCAGGTTTTGTGAGTACCACAATCTGCCACTTCTGCTGTAAAATTTACTGGAGACATATGATGCTAATTGCAAAAACAATAGAAGAAAAACCACGTGTATAAGAGGGAATTTGTAGTCCAAATATGGTGTTCTTATTCTTGACCATGGTAAATTCAGGGTTCAAGCTTTTTACCAAACAGTGAGGAGGATTTTTAGCTGGATCTTTAACCAGAAATTTATTTTGTGCTAAGATCACTGGGCTTTTTTCTCTAATGCCTTTCCCTTAGTTATCCTTGATCCTGTTAATTTTTTGGGGGGGAATGAGGAGAGGAAACAATAATTTTTGCAGAGGGTAGCCCACAGAGAATCAGTGGGACCAGCATCCATAGGGGAGTGGCAAGCCACATGTTATTCACACAAGCACCCTCTCATCCTTTACTATTTGTGCTCAGGGGATATCCTGACTTAGATGTTCCTCTGCCTGTCTTTTCTGGATATGTGTCCAGTGTACCCTTGAGCCCCTGTTAACCATCAGCAGCTGCTGCTTTGTCAAACTCTTGGTTTATGCTCCCACTTTGAGCACAGACAGCTGCCTTAGGTTTTCGCTTGATTTCCCTGTTTGGAGAGTTATAAACCAGCCTTTTCAGTGAAAAAAAATCTTGAAGTGGCACAAGGCTCATTGTCTATAGATACATTTATTTATAGAAAAGCTCTTTATTAAAGACAAGAAAAATAAAACACTCTAGATTTTTCATTTTATCTGATCATTATAACAGCAGCATGTCTTCCAATTTAGATCCGGAACAGAAAGTTACATTCAACAGGATGTATAATTAGTTACTTTAATAACTTTCCCAAAAACTTCTTTGGTGCATCTGGACCTGAGCCTCACAATGCATTCTTCTGAGAAGTTTACACTGACCACAACTCCTCATTGATAGGTATATGAAGCTCCTTCCTAAATCTGCCTGTAGGAAGCTCTAATACCTCCTTTAGTGATATCCAGGGTGGGTCTGGGTTGAGCACACGCTTCTGAACACTGCCCCCTCTGCCACTGCTTGTGCTTCTTCTCGCAGGAAAGGTTTGAGGATAAGGTTTGGAGCAGAAGAAAGATGGGTCTGACATTAAGAGTTAAAAAGACAGAATCAGCTGCCACTATAGGCAAATGGTATTAATCTGAGTTTATGACACAGAAATGCTAATAACTAGACAGGGGCAAATATAGATTTTTTTTTTTTTTTCCCAACCTGTGGGAGTTTTTAAGCATTCACAATTTCTCTGTCTCTCATATCAAGGTGGTAAATTGAAATACTAAAAGCCAAGCCAAATCATTCTCCCCTCCTTCCTCCTGGATCATTTTGTCCAAAGTGCCTTTCAATTTTGAATATAATTTTCCTCTTCCTTCTATTTTTATCTTTAGGAAGAAGTCATATGTCATATTTGATCTAATCTCCCTTTCCCATCACCCTCTGGAAGGCAACCCCTTAGCAGGAAATGTTCATTCGTCTGGCTGTGCCCTCTCACCACCTCCCTGCAAAAGTGGGGACAAGCTGGTGCAGGGGTCTTCAGCACTCTCTAACTTCTACTATAGCACCTATCCAGCATGATATAGCAAATGGTTAATATTTTTAATTTTAAAACCACTTAAGTGAGATGTTTGAAATGTAAAAAGCCTTTTCCAAATATTTCAAGGAACAAAGTCCTTCCACTGGATCTACTGTGATAGACATTAAGTTTGGGTAAAGCTCCATTTTGATGGCTGGCTGCATCCCATGTAAAATGCAGTGAAATGCCAGGATCTACATTTATGAGAGAAGCAGGAGATAAGGTTTTGCACCCTACATCACAACTGACTCTATAGAGAACTGGCCTCATTTTCCAATGCTGGTTACTCCAGTAGGTCCAAACAAGGCTCAGCACTTCTGAAAGTCAAAGCTAGTTATTCAAGGACTCAAGCATAGATCGTGGATCCAGCTTCAAATGCAAATGTTTGTGCCCAGTGTTTCCCTAGGACAGCAAATCACATCACTTGCAGACACGTGTATGTTACAGCCTTCACCAACATGGCAATGGAAATGGCTAGACTAATACTGATTTTCCTCAGATTTTTTTTTTTTTTTTCAAAAAGTATGTGTTAAATTTAACAGCTCCTGACATATCCTGCCTTTGCTCATACTTTTAATGCCAAAAGGTACATACACCTGCAATACATACAAATATCTAACACCAGTAAGGAATCTCCTACCATCTGGGTGCAGGTGTGAATCATTTAGCTGTGACAAAATAGAATTCCCTTAACATGTAACCTCCATTCTCAATGCTCTTAAAGTCGTTTGCATCTAAAGCAGATTTTTGCAATGCACCCCGTTTTCCACAGAGACAGGGGACAAGTTGTCTTCCTCTTGAAAAGTGCTTTTTGTTCACCATTACAATTACTATGTCTTTGTATTGCTGTGACATCTACAATCTTTGGTTAAGGCTCACAACACTACTTTCTTGGGCCAGATAAACATAGTAACTCCATATTGCCATACTTTACTTTTTTGCTCTCATTATGTCTCTTTTAATGACAGGCTATAGCAGGCTGGGCTATTCAGTCCAATTAAGACTCATAGGTTGTAGCTCCTCTTGCCCCATCAATGGCAGCAGTAGAAGTTGATTAATATTATTATTATTGAAGAATCTGACAATTTTTATGGCACACAGGGAACCACAGTGCCAAGCAGGGAGCAACCACAGAGCGAAGGCAGTTCCCTTTTGGGAAACTGCAGCGTAGCAGAAAGAAGAGGGCTTGGACAGATGGAAGAGCATGGGGCTTGGACAGCAGGCAGTCACGGGCTAAAGTTACAGAGTATTCACACTCTTAACAGCACACTGGCAGTCTGATGCTGTCAGCTTGTCCATGGGCAACTGCAAAAACAGCCATGCCTTCTTTACCCACAAACAACCACAAAACCAGCTGTACCTCCACAAGTTGCCTTGTGTTTTTTCCAGCTGTCATCCAAAAAATGACACAAAAATCAACAAGCAGGTAGAGGACAACTAGAAGTCTGCTTAAATCCACCCTTACAGATGTAGAAATAGGAGCAACAGAGCAGGGCTGGTACCCAGGGATGTGCTGATCTCCCTGTGGTCCCAGACACCTTGTCACCATAAACCCTGCTTGAAAATTATCCTAGAGAAAATAAGAAAGGTCCTAAAATGTCTTCTGTCTTCCTGGATGCACAGCTACCAGTGACAACTACTGCCCTAGAAAATTTTGTCAGTTAGACCAGAAATAACAGTTCATAAAGGTCCTGATTCTTTGACAACTGATCTTTGAAACATTGATGCAATGTTGGGTAAGCACACACAGATGGAGTCAACCCACTTCTATTTCAGGTAAGTGGCATTTATTACTTTCCCATGCTTAAAAATCAGCAGAAGGAACCAGCTTTCTTGTTTAGCCCTGCATGATAGGCCCAGTCAGCTATCCCAGAAGCAAGAGGGATTTTTTTTGCAAATCAACATGGATAAGTCTTTAAGCCAGCTCCATTTCTGCAAGAATCCTAGAATACTGAAACATCAGCATGAGGCAGGCAAAGTGATGACAGCAAAATAAAAGAGAAAGTAAGTAACTGAAGACTCAGTAAAAACCTGATAGACACAAAATGGCTTTGTGCAGTGTTTTTGATGCCTTGGCTTAGTCCCGTGGCCTTGTGGACAGCATGGCAAAGCACTTAGTCTTGCATTCCTGGCTCCGGCCCAGATCGGGTCTTGATGTGAAGAAATCCCTTGAGCGATGGCAATGACAGGGAACCGGGGTTCCCTTGACAGATCTGCTGCTGTGGCAGTTCCCAGCAGGGAGACATGATGTGTGTGCCATAGATAAGTAACATACATTGTCACTTGAGCTTTGGTTCGGAGGGAGACAGCATTGGTCCAACCTCTTCTAGCTCCCCTACTGCCTTCTAGATGGATGAAGAAGCACTAGAATTCAGCATTAGGGTGCTGTATGTCCCCTGGCACCAATGAGCAGTTATCAGTTCAAACACAAAAAGGAGCTCCAGTGTTTGTACAAAAGGCTGCTGGGATAACTGCAGTAGCACACACTCTCATCTCCCAGCTTAGTCTTCAGCATAGTTTTAGTTTATTTGCTCAGAACTATTTACTTACCATTTTTAAACCTCACATACACAAGGTTTCAGCAATTTTAAAACCATTTCCACCTCCCTGTTTTGCTCTGGTGTTCAAAGAACAGGTACCTGATATGCATTATGAACACTAAAGATGGGGACAGAATTGAAAAACAGCCAAGTTAAAGCTAAGCAAAATATACCAGGCAGTGTATCTGTTACGTTCTTGTTCAGCTCAGAAAGACCTAGCTAAAGTTGCCCTGTGATACTCAACTCATGATACGTAGCACTTTGAAATCAGAACCTAAGGAAGATCTTTGGCAATGTTTTGTCAGCAGATAAGCTTGCTAAACATTAACCTCTATTTTTGCAATCCCTAATCAGAGGTTTCCATTCATATGGCTGATCTGTACCCTGAACCTCAAGTTAATGTGTTTCCTTTTTACAGGAAAGCTTTGCTCACGTCACTTTTTGGGCTCTGCAGACTTCACAATGTGACCCTCCCACTGCTGGCTCAGAAGGCAACCTGATGCTGCCTCTGTTTAGGTCATCTTAGTTAACAAGTTCATGTCAGGCCCAATGTTTATCTTGTTAAGCACAATTTACAGTTTCCGAATGAAGCACATCATCCTGAAAGTAGAATTGTACAGACTGTGATTTGGAAATTCACATTATATGGACAAATATATTTCCAAATTCTTGTCAGGGAGTGAAGCAAGCTTGAAACAGATGACTTGCCTGGGAAAGTGAATCCTGCCAGGAGAGCACGTTACAAGCCCTCAAGAGACTTTTTCAATGACCAAAAATCAAACACAAAACTGGACATTTTGGTGTTTCTGGAGAGTACAGTAGAATATAACAATATGGCTTTTTTTTTTTTTTTTGAGAAGGAGACAATGTTGTAATTTATTTTTTTCAATTTTTAAGAAAGGACATAGACATAAGGGGCATGCATATTAGTAACAGAACTCTTAGATTTGCACAGTGAAGATTCAATTTTCATTTTGTCAATTTAGGATTGTTTTGTGATTTCTCCATAGTCTGGAACTGATGCAGTTAAACTAGTTGCAGAGAGAACACAGGGTCCTGGGGTAAAAACATTCTTGCAGAACAGGTCAGTGGCTCCATGGTCTGTCACAAAGCCCAGTCAACAGAATGGGGTGAGGAAGACTTGGAGATTTGAAGAGGAAAAAGCATCTAATAATATTCTATGTCATCCTGGCCTGCCTGGATTCTGAGAATGTTTTGTGGACAGTGGTGAGCCAGCATCCCTTGCACAGCAGAGCTGTGGTCCCTCTTCCCCCCCCCCAAATTCTGCAGCTCTAGGACTTGATGAGCTGCAGTGAGAATTTGGAGCAAGTCTTGTTTTAAGTATCCTGGATACTGGTGCTCTGACCCCCTGTGTTTAAATGTGCCAGTCTAGATTTACCCTGTCTCTTTTGTGTCCTGAGAACATAGTTTTGAAATGCTTTTCCTCAGCTTCTGCATAGACATTCTATTTCCCAGAAAAGAAATACAGCTATGTCATAATTCATTAAACCATCCCTAACCCACACAACACTTCATCACGTACTTAACTGTAACTTTAGCACTGACCTGAAGGGGGTATGAGCACATACTCAACTTACTGTCCATGCTAAATTATTTTCCCAAGCAAGGACTTGCAGAAGGATCAATCAGTTGAACTGGGGCCTTGCCAGATTTTATTTCTTAGAGCTCAGCTATTTTTTTCTGCTGTTTAGTTTAAAAAAACCCAACAGCATTGCAAGAATTTATTTTACAACACAAGAAAAGATATATTTTTTATACTCTGCCATAACTCAATAACCATTGAAGGGATAAAGCTCACCAAAATAATTTATATCTGGCCAGAAAGCAAAAATGAACCTTTTCAGCTCAAACAGTGAATGCTTTTCAAACTCACAAAAGGTGAGAACTCAGGGTAATAACTGAGTGCTTTTTGGTCTTATTGCAACATTCATGCAAAAACTCCTGGGTAAATCAGTTTGTCTTACATGCAGTCTAAAGCAGTAAACTCTTTGTAGAGGCCCTCACAGTACTGCAAAGCAGTCCTGTGAATGTAAAATCATCAGTACGGGGATTATATTCATTTTTCAAGTTTTACATCTCCAAACATGCTCTGACATCGAATAATCAAGGGACAGTAGAAGAGTACACAGTCAGATATAACTCCACATCAAAAATGCAACACTGGTGATTATATTAGCTTTGGATTTGAGTACAGATAGATACCATTTTCTGACTCTGAAACCTGGCTGCAGCCAGGTTGAGGTCTCCACCAGCTCTCAGCAAGCACAGTTCTTGACTTTTGATCCAAATTTTAGACTCATGCAAAGAGCTGTAACGTAGAAGCCTCTCCTCTTTCTCCACATCCTCTATGTGTGCACCACGCTGCTGAGGCACAATGTTTGCTGCAGTGTTGGTAACAAGCTGTATATAAGTATGTGGACCCCTGCTCTTATTCTGTGTGTGAATCCTGACAGAACAGCCTCACAGCCTCAGTCCTGTGGGGTGCAGGAGGGAGCAGAGCCTTGGAGCCCACTGCTTCCCTGCTGCTCTGCTCAGCTGCCTTTCCAGCCCTAACATGCTACCTCTGCTGAGGTTTTTCCCAGAGGTACTGAGGTCCTCCAGTGTTCCTCCTCTCATGGCCCTATTAAAATTACCTCTCTCCTGAGCATTCTTCCCTTCTGGATCTCTAGGAAGCCATCCTAGAGTCTGTTCCATGTTACCTAGGTAGATCTGCTTCTCTCTGGGATCTTTCTGTGCTCATTTAAGAGACTTGGAAAATAATTTCCTCCTAAGAAAGCGTATACGGTTTTCCTTGTAAATCCCCTGTGACTCACTACCCTCTTGAGCAGATTTCTTTTACCATTTTTATTGTCAGATGCAATCTAAATTATATTTACATGTGTCCTAGGCTTCAGCTATGCAAAGGATTTCCAACATATTGAAGCAAAGCTTGCTAACAGCTTAGGACTAAGCAGTATTATCTGATTTATTTATTTATTTTTTTATCGTCTCAAGAATAGTAATCATACATTACTCTGTAGTAAAGCCATTATATAATGACCCATCTGTGGAAGAAAAAATACCATGAACCTAGTGGTAAAGAGACAACCCATTTTAGCTGCCTATCACTTCCACATGAAGCAGAAAAGCACAGCTAAGCTGCCCAAAACAGCCTCTCCAGGAAGGCTGGTGAGAAGGGGAAGCCTATGGATGGAGACAGGTTTGCTTGAATAACTTCTAGTATGGATAGGCTGCATTGTTATAAATATCTGTATCTGTTTATATTTACCTCTGTGGTCACTGAGGGATAGCATAAGTATATAGCATCATGTGCAATTACAGACTTCATTCCTCTCTGTGTGGGAGGAGGCAGAACAGCTTTCATTAAAGATGTTTTTATTCCAAGCAAAGAACTGTACACAACTGATCAATAAACTGGAAAGAAAATATATCTTTTATTCAAATTAATAAAAACTCAAACCAAAGTTATAGCACAAAGGGTCAGACTGTGATGTCCTTATGGGCAGAGAACAGCACTGAAGGCAGTTTGGTGAAAGCAAATAGAGGACACAAGGGAGCTAAGGGGTTAGCCAGTGTCAATAGAACACCATAGTCAGACGAGATCATGAGGAAAACAAAAGAGAGAAAGAATGACAAATGAAGGGAAGTTTGATAAAGTACTGCCAGGGCTGTATGGAACGGGGTAGGTTTTCCTCTGCAGAAGTGTGTGAGAAATGTTTCTTGATATGCAGTGCCTTGAAACACTGACCCCTCTCTCAACAGATTTTCACAACTATTTCACATTTCAGAAGAATCCATATGAAGCTATGTATGTTGCTATATATGTCTGTTATATGCATGCATATTATATACAGCTATAACGTATGCAACTATGTGCTATATAACTACGTACTCTTTATACTAGTGAGTATATAACACATTCTTCACTTTACAGTGGCCACAATAAAAGAACAGCAGTAACCCTTTAAGATTTCCAATCAGCTGGGTAAACCAACAAAAGGTAATCTATTTCTTCCTGCCCTTGCTGCACATAGAGGAAGGATGCAACTTCTAAAGACTGATATGGCTCTGCAACTCCTGTTTTCTTTGCTACTGTCTGAGTTTCTATTGGAAGATTGGCTTACCTCTGACTTGTATCTCTTGCAAAGCAACCATTGGTGGTGGTATAAAGAGCCATGCTGTGAGGTCTTGTTTGTGACCACAAGATTTTAGTTTGTTAGTTTCAGGGGATATTTCATGTTTTGCAATTTCCCTCTTTTGACCTGTAGGTATGATTTATATCTTGCTTTGTTCTTATGTAAGAGCGGTTATTAATTTTCTTTCTGCAGGTAAACTTTCCTCTGCTCTTTTATGGCTGCTTTCCTCTTCAGTATTACTGTTTCAGGTTCAAGAGATTCTAGCAATACTAATTAAATTGCCAGTTGCTGGTCAGCAATGGCATGTCAGTTAGACATGGGCTGCTAGGGCTAGATGCAAGCTGCAGTGCTAAGGGTGGAAAACAGCTGAATAAACTATGCCAAGGATCCCCCGCTTGCTGCTGTGTGAGCCAGATAGGAACATGAAGGCAGGGAGGACAGACTGGTGCATCTCTCCCTGGATGCCTATCTTCCCATGGAGAAGGCCTTAGAGTGATTATCTGCAGGACTTGATAAGACTTCATATGTTTGGAAAGCTCTTCTCTTTAACCAAGAACAGATGTTAAGGCAGGCCCTCAGTACACAAACAGTAAATGATGATAATCTCCCCTGTGTTTATTTTACGCCAAACTGACTGCCTTCATTCTGTATGTCAAAAACAGACACCCAGCTTTCTTGTCCATCTTGGTATGCACTGCCAGCATTGCCCCTCAAGGTGACCGAGTCTTTTGAAACTGAGTACTGCAAGCTTTTTCCTTTGCCACAAAGCATGAACTCTGATTTGTCTTCATGACCATGCACAACTGCAACTATAATTGCCTGTGACAAAAATAACCTCTTAGCACCCAGCCCCAGCTTTTAACTCTATTGCCATTTCTGAAGTGCAAGCCACACATATTTACAGTACTGCTGCTGAAAGGTGGGGTTTGAAGGTCACTGCATCCTTCTTGGTTGCAGCACACAGAACCCAAAAGAACTGAACAATTTATCATTTCCTAAGACAAAGTTCACAAGGGAAAGGAGCCAGCAACAGACCCAAAAAGGTAAACCTGGGACATGCAATTGAAGTTGAGTTTGTCTCTAATTGCTCCAAAAGCATGCTCCATGCTTGTAAGCCTATGGAAAGCATTTACAGACACCAAAGGTTTGAAGTAATAGACTTGGGGACTTGGCAAACATGATTGGTTAGTGGTAAGGTCATGAAGAATGAATCTTCACATTCTTGCAGCGCAGCTCCCCTTTCTGCTGCTTACAATGCACTTTGCAAAACTTGCATCTGCAGTGTGTCTCCACACAAACAGGAATTCTCCTACATCCATGGATTAGAAAATTGCATCACAAGTCGAATGATTTTTCCTCAGTCACACAAAGTCAGAAACAGACTGCAGGAACATTTGATTCATCTTCTTGGCTTGAACTACCAGTTCTTTAGGATGAAGAAAACAGACAGCTTTTCAATAGTAGGCCGTAATTGCTCCACCACAGGGAAGATTGTAAGGCCATTGTTCATGGTGGTTAGGGTACCATTTTAAGAGGTTAATAAAATGTGAGCCATCATTGTGAAATGATTGTTCCACTCTATGTTCTTCTTGGTGCTGTCATTAGCACTGCAATCCTCTGTGCCTTTGTGAAACCATGCCATTTTTCACCCTCTTCTTACTCTAGGGACTTCTCCCACAGGCTCTGTAGATAGATTTGTTATGTTATATTAATGGTTTTGTGAGAAAAAATGCCATGGTCAAACCTTACTCTCTGTCTGTGTCCTTCTAGAACCTGTCATAAGTTAGCACAATAGTATGCTAACTCCTGACAAACACCAAGATTTGACTAGCCAAGTTCTTTGATAAACTTTGAGGGAGACTACTCAGAATATGGTATCATCTTTCTTAAGTGCCCAATTTGAGTCAGATTTAAAACAAAGAATGTGGAGGGAAGTAAAGCAAAATCCCAAACCCATAACCTAAATAAGGAGATAAAGAGAAATGGGCAAGGAAAGCTTTTAATAATGCAGGGATCAAGTTCTTTAAGTAGAAATATGTCTAACCAGTTAAAAAATATTTAAATTAAGAAATCTACTCTAGGAAGCATTAGACATAATTTTTTTCGATTAAAAAGAAAAATTAAAAAAATTACCAGATATGCATGTGATGGCAAGCTGGAATGATTCAAACCCAGGATGGCAAGAGATTCATAGCAGGCTTGTAGCTAATTTCTGGGCCAGTGCTTCCTATCATTTCCTGGATACAACTTTTTACTAATTCTGTTACAAGCTGCACTGGAGACATTAGGAGTGAGCATGCTGGCTCAAGGCAGCTACAAAGGTGACAGAGGCAGTGTGGCTTCAGGGAGGTATCAGCATGCAGGACAGCACCAGGTAACAAGAGCACTTTCCAGAGGAAAGTATCACCTCCCAGACAGAGAAGAAACAGGGAATGTTGCAGGGACACTGGTATTTTCCATGGATGAGCTGGCCAGAACTGTGCTAAGTTCTTCATATCTAGGTGGTAATAGATACCTACTTTTCATATCAAAGAAAGAAGTCTCTGAGCCTTATAAGATGCCCCCTTCCTTTTATTTGGTCTTTGGGGTTTATCTTTCTTTCCAATACTTGTTTTTCTTCCCCTTCTCTATTATTTCTGAGAGAGAGAGAGAACAGTGCCATTTTGGGTTCAGGAACTCTGGTCTTTGAAACTCATAGAAGCTCCCTTGGACTCCTAAGACAAAAAATGAGGGCAGTGATCTTGTACTTGATGGGAGCAGATCATGGAGCCAGACTGCAGTGAGAGGGGCTGCAAGCAGCTGTTTCTGTCTCTGTGCATGACTGCTTCCTGGATGCTGTGGAAATATCTCTGCACATTTAGCTATTCTGATCAGAAGTAGGTAAGGAATGAGAAGATCCTAAGATCACTGTTTCCCCTTCTTCCACCATATTAATTTCTGGATTGTATAAGGCGCCCAGAGGATAGACTCATGATGCAGAAGAGGCCATAGCAAGAGTCACTGAGGCTAGTCTGGCTATGAGAGGTAGTACTCTGAGGATCCACTGCCTTATGAAGTAACAGCAATGGCCCTTCCAGTTCTGGGATATGCTCTTCCCTTTATGTTTTGCTTTAATTTCACATGGAGCATGCCAAGTAGGAAAACATTTGGGCATGGTTCAATTGTGAATAATGCATTTTACTCACATGTGCACATGTGAGCCCTGGTTATTCCTGCTGCATAAGAAAGAAAAACTTGGTCAAAGTCCCAGTCTAGCAAAAGGAATCCAATGCTATATCTTTGTACTACTGGAATAACTGGTGAAATGCCAATGCAAGAAAGTATAACTTTCCTGGAAGAAGGTTTTACTTCCCTCATACAACTTCTTGTAGGTTCTAGTCTTAGGACTATAAGGGAAAATATTTTAAGGAAGAACAAAAGAAGTAACTCACCTATCAAATGTAATGCCATTTATCTTGTAATCACTGTATTCAGGAGCCTTCTTCACTTACCAAAATGTTCTTCTGGGTGCAGTTATTTTGGGAGATGAAGTAACTTACATTAGGTATACCAAAATTATTAAGTCATCTATGTTTCCCTGAACTTTTTACTTTACCACCCTGTGGCACATCCATTTCATGGTGAGACGGTGAAGAACAGTTGGCACAACTGGAATAAAAGTCTCTTGTGTGCTGCCACGGGGTTGTTTTTGGTTTGTTTGCCTGTATCCAGATGTGGGGTGTTAAATGCATTTTGGGGCTGCAATTAGAAGTAATTAATGCTCATCTAATGCTCAGTCTTTAGCTCAAGCAAAACATCCTGGAGGAACTGGACAACCTGATGAATTGTAATCTATTCTCATGCTGCAGGATGAATACTCTTTCAAAAGTTTCCTCTTCAACTCCTTTACTATTTCTGAACTAAGATGTGTACAAAATTGCACAAGCAAGCACAGATGTTTTTTAATAGACTATAGGTGGATGCTAACCTGTGTTACCAAATGTGTTGCAATACCATGAAATAGGGGCTTGTCTCATGATCAAAAGATTTAAAAGAAAATATTTTTCTGATTACTTCATAATCCCATTACTCAGAAGTGCTTTGGAGCCAAATGTAATTTATAAGATCAGTCAAGTCCAAAAAGTG
Source organism: Megaceryle maxima (assembly GCA_024605025.1). Taxonomy (NCBI): domain Eukaryota; kingdom Metazoa; phylum Chordata; class Aves; order Coraciiformes; family Cerylidae; genus Megaceryle; species Megaceryle maxima. The sequence goes on from JANHGN010016165.1 coordinate 19,476, forward strand.
TTCCTGGGAGATGCCAAGCTCTGGTTTAGGAGAACCAGTGAGCCATCTTCTTCATGGCAGTGTTGACAAACTCTGTCAGTCATTGTGCTCATAGGTATTTTTTTGTTAGCTATGGTTGGAATGGGTTTGACTTACATATTTTGGCTCTGATTTCTTTCAGCACTTCTCTGATGTGTGCTGAAATCTGGAAGAAGGGGAAACGTATCCTCTGGTGTGCCTTCAGAGTGGTTGCTCCCACATGGAAAGGGCTTCTGCAGTGCAAGGGATGCCTGACACATATGTCTGCCAGTCCATGATGTCGTGCAAAGCTGATTCCTGGAGAGACTGGGGAGCAGAGACTGGGGAGCAGTGAGGGCTGACAAGTGAATGTAGAGGTTGGGACAGTCTAGAAAGAGGGAAGGAATTTAGCTGCTGCAAAGGCAGAACTGAGACATCTTTTTGATGTCACCTTTGACACATCCATGATGGAAGATTTGGGGAACATTTGGAGGATGTCTGAATCTGACAATTTTTTCCATGCCTTCCGTTTTATTTTCTTTTTTTTTTTTTCATGTTAAAACCTATTTTTTGTTTTTTCTGTAGGAATGATTTTGGACAGCTTGCACTCAAATGATAGCAGTCCTTATTGGTATTTAGCTATAATTACTTATCAGCTTTTGGGTATTCCAAGGAGGTGGCAATTTTTCTACAAGGTACACTTCAGCTGTGAAGCAGTGAAGGGGTTTAGAGTTGATTGAAGACAGAAGAAGAGGTTAACAGAGGTTAAAGAAAATATATTTTTACTCTGGTGAGTTTTAAGGTACAATGGGGATATGCTATATCACAAAATTAATTTACATACCTTCATTCATTCTTCCTGTAGCATAAAATGTCCTAAATGTCTCTGTGCTTCTCTTCTTATTGGAAAGTACATAAAGAAGAACAGCAAGTGGTTAAAAGAGCTCTAATGTACTAAATAAATAACAGGAAAATAAAAAAAAAAAAAAAAAGAAAAGGAAAAATCTAACACACTAGAATTTTCAATAAACCAAATTCTTTAGTGTGATGCGTTGACGTGTAAGGTTCTTAGCCTATCTGCTGTTAGGACATTTTTTGCTGCCTGTTCCAACATTTGGAATATTAATCCTTCCTGAGCACCCAGAGGAAGGTTGGTTACCTACTTGTTCAAGTAGTTACAGAACAAGCTTTTAGGTTTGGCTGAATACTTAATATGGTGATTCAGTCTTCCTATTCTTAGACTGAAAGGACTCATCCACTGATCCTGACAGTTTATTGAAGAAAAAAGGACAGGGACATACACACACATCATAAATGAGATTTGGACCTTACTTAGACTTGGGAGTATCCAAACAGAAAAGTTGAACAAGCATGCTGATTGCAGTTAATGTTTTTATGTTTCTTCTCATAAACACAGGCTTTAATACACTTCACTGAAGACTGGCTTTCACAGCAATGCCCCTTATACCGTTCTTCCCGTGCTCTTGTCACAGAAGCTCTAGTCATCTGTGGTAATGCAATAATTCATAGTTCATCTCTTTTGGGCCTGATCAAACCCTTTGCATATACACTAAAACCTCCAAAACACTATTCTTCCCTTCTACTTTGTCCAGCTATAGTCCTTTCTCACATGAGAAGAAAAATTAACTTAGTTCTCCTTTGGGGCATTGCCTTTGGGCTGTTTTCCTCCTGTGTCCTCTCCCTCAGCAACAGCACTTTGCTTCCTGCAAGGCATGTGAGTTAAAGGTCATGTATCTCAGTGACCCAGCATAACCAGTGCCAAGTACCTTCCTCAGTAATTGATATCTGTCATTATGGTGATGCACCAGCTGCCTTGTGAACAATAAGAGATTTCATTAAATATCACATAGTTTAGATAGAAGACCTTATTTAAAATTAAGGAATTAAACTGTAATAATTCCATCATGAATTCCCTTTCAGAGCTAGTAGTGTCCTTAGGAGATTTGTGACCCTTAACAAGGGTAAATGATAGCAAAGAAGAAAACCCAGACATCTTTGATAGTAAACAGGGTGACTGATGACAGAATTCCATGGAAGGATGAAACTGCCTTAGTGTTATCAGGCTGAGCAATTCAAAAGTGAAACATCTGTAGCTGTGAGCTGGAGATTAGAGAATTGCCCTGTTACACTGCCTCACTACTTTTCAGAAGAGGAGTGGTTTCACAGAATCATGGAATTGCTAAGGTTGGAAAAGACCTATGAGATCATCAAGTCCAACCATTATCTAACTCTGTCAGGGCCACTACTACACCATATCCTCGAGCACCATATCTGGACAGCTTTTAAATACATCCAAGGATGGT
>JANHGN010016165.1:38170-61361 GCA_024605025.1 Megaceryle maxima
ACAGAAAAATATATCCCATCCCATGTTTCCTCTTTTAGGGCTTACCAACTGTTATGTAATTCCCGGTTCATGATGAATGTCTTTGTATCCCAAGAAGTCAAAAGGATTGGTAGGTGCTCAGCACCTCTCCTCTGTGACTCAGAGGCAGCCTCTGTGAGCCAACAGGCTCATTGTAAATCAGGTTCCATAGCAGTACAGGTAGGGAAGTGTACATCTGCTGGGGGGCAGAGGTTGAAACAAGGCCAAGTGCTGGGTCCTGCATTTTGATCATAACAACCCCATGCAACTCTATAGGCTTGGGAAAGTGGCTGGAAAGCTGCCTGGCAGAAAGGGACCTGGGGGTGTTGGTGGACACCCAGCTGAACATGAGCCAGCAGTGTGCCCAGGTGGCCAAGAAGGCCAATGGCTTCCTGGCCTGTATCAGAAATAGTGTGGCCAGCAGAGAATTGATCATGTCCCTGTCCTGGGCACTGGTGAGACTGCACCTCCAGGGCTGTGTTCAGTTCTGGGCCCTTCACCACAAGAAAGACATTGACTTGCTGGAGTGAGTTCAGAGAAGAGCCCTATGAGGAGATCCTGAGGGACTTGGGATTGTTTATTTTAGAGAAGACAAAAGAGGCAGAGGGGAGACCTTATCACTCTCTACCTGAAAGGAGGTTGTAGTGAGGTGTGTGCCGCCTCTTTTCTCAAGTTAATGACAGGACTAGAGGAAATGGCCTGAAGTTGAACCAGGAGAGGTTTAGAGTAGATACCAGGAAGAATTCCTTACCAAAAGAGTAGTCAGGTGCTGGAACATGCTGCCCAGGGAGGTGGTGGAGTTGCCCTCCCTGGAGGTATTAAAAAAATGTGTAGATGAGGCACTTCAGGACATGCTGTAGTGGGATGGTGAGGTGTTTTTTTTGTTTGTTTGGTTTCGTTTGGTTTGTTTGTTTATTTTGCTGTTTGTTTTTTGTTTGTTTTTTTTGTTTGGTTGGTTTTGTTTTGTTTTATGTGTTTTGTTTGTTTTCTTGGTTGGTTGGTTTTGTTTTGTTTGGTTTGTTGGTTTGTTTGGTTTTTGTTGATATTTGGATGCAGTGATCTTAGAGGTCTTTTCCAACTGTGACAATTCTGTGATTCATTGTGGAAGGTCTATAATTCCCCATCAACATCAGCCCAGGCAGGCTCAGATGTAGTTCTGGGAGAATCAAGCAGTTTGGCTTTGTGAAACAGAGGGCAGGACTTGGCTGGACAAGAAGTTATTGATTGGAGTCCCATCCATCCTCAGTGGTCCTATTCATGTCAGCTACTTAATGGCAGCTTTCCATGCTTTCCTGTGCTGCAGCACTACAAAGCATGTTGTGCTTCACTGGCTGTATAAGGGCATGGTTGAGTTCAGGACTGGAAACATCACTGGGAAGAGCAAAGAGCCAGTAGCTTTTGCACCACATCTATACCACAGCTATGACAACATTCATGACCATTCAGGATTTTGACTGATTATTTTTCTGGGCAGAAAAAACAATCCCATAAACATTAGCTTACTCTTTCATTTTGAACTCTGTTCCTGCTTCCTCAGGGTTCCTATCTCTGTGGGCTAAAAAGCACTCATGTTAGCTCAAGCAAAGCAACTCATAGAGCAAAAAAACTACGTGAGGCTGCAGGATAATAAGCTCAAAAACTTGTTATCTGCCTATATTTGACCCAGTGGGGAGTCTAGGCCATCATACATTGAGTTATACACCATCAAACTTTGTTTTGCTCTTAATATAAATAAAACCAGGAAACCACATGGGTATAATCAGATTCCAAAGAGACATACCCATCACTGGTATGTATTCAGAAAGACATACATCTTCACTATCTAACTTCTCTAGCAGGTTTCCAGTGTCATTCACAATAGTGAAATGAAAGCCCACACTGGGTATTAAAGAGATTATAAAATTTTTGCGAGTTGCAGCTATGTATTGCACTGTCCTTTTCAATCATCTTAAGTTAACTTAGCTGCACTTTTTCTACTCCTAAGGAAAGATCAAAGATATATGATCAACGTTACCTTTTCTGTATCCCTGACCTGGTGAATGAGAATGATCCAGCTGAATAGTCAAGCTAAATCAGTGTGATAGTTCTGTTTTACTTGAATAAGTTTGTACAGTAAGTACATTCTCCCATTGTTATTAATGCACATGGCAGCTTGATATGGGTAAATTCATGCAGGGGTTTGCTTCCTGGCTGCTGATTTCAAAACCAGACTGAGAATCAAACCACAGCTTTTCCAAGGATTTAGATTTATTTCAAAAAAGAGTTGAAGGCATTATAGATCATGACCAACTCAGGCCCAGGGTAAGTAAACACATGGGAAAATCGGTGTATTGTTACTGCTGCAAGCCCATCCCAAGCATATAGCATGATACAGATTTTCTGCCTTCCAAAGCCTTCTGGCAGATGATAATGCTTGCTGTTGTGGTGGTTCAGTTTCTGTTTGAGGTAAACAGCAACCACAACACATTATTAAAACTAAGAAAAAGATTTCCTAGTCCACACTAAAAGAACCCATCTGTACAGGAAGTTCCTAAGCCATAGCCTGCCAAATACCCTCTCCCATGAGAAAGGCTCTTCTGCATCAGCCCTTTGGGGTCTGTTACCTCTGCCCCACTCCTTATGCATATGCTTCCATGACCTCCTCCTCCACACAGCCTCTACCACTAGGAAACCTTCTTGAATGTTTTCTTTGAAAATCTAACCAAAAATATCCAGACCACTCTCCCAGTCTTTCCTATTACTCATAGCTTTAAAATATCTAAGCAGTTTATTTTAAGCCACTCCTTCATCTAATTCCATGTCTCTAATCAAATTATCCTGCTGTTAGCTGTTCTCTCTGTAATCCTCAAAAAATTGTTTCTCATCTAAACTGATTCATAACAAGTGTCTTCCACAACCTCAGTTCTGGGGCCAGAGCTCTTGGTTGCTCCACTCTGACTCTGAGCTTTTAAAATCTTGGTGGTTTCCTCTTGGGGTTATTTCACCTGGATGTAAATAAGACAAGATGATGCCACACTGCTAAACAGCTTCACAAGCAAAGCCTATTTCAGGTGACTTCAAAGTTCATTTGCATCAGTCCTTCGCTTCCTTCTATACTTCAGAAGTCACTGAAAAGGTATCAACCGAGCTGAGGCAACTCGCCGGCTGGCCTGCAGGACTTTCGGAAATTTAGTAGGCAACAATTTGCTTCTTACACAAAATGTAAATCATATTATTGTTGTTTGATAGGACAAAGCCCAAGGGGGAGGGAGACCAGTCTTCTGAGTAGAATGGCTATTTGCTAATGAGCTTCTGTTTCTGAGTCAATTTAAAAATAAAAACCCCATCTTTTTCTTGATGTAGTAAAGTACTCTCACCATGATGCTAATAGGTACTTGGAACAAGACTTTTTCAACTGATAATTCTTGTTATTGATATTTAAGTAGACAAATAGTATTTATTTGGGTATATAAAAGCATGTCAAAGTAGCATCTTGAACCTTGTTCTCTTATATCCCCTGATGAGAGATCTAGCCACTAGGCCATCACAGCTCTCCTAATTGCCTATGCTTGCTCTGGGACTGTGAATGTTTAATTATTACTATAGAGAGGAGTAGCTCCCACTAAAGAGATGGGTATTGATAGAGTCTGGTTGTAATACTGGTTTGCTGAACTTTGCGTGTGGTTGCAATATCATAGTGCTCTTCCAGAAGTGCAGTGTCCTTGGTCATTTTTCCCAGACACTAAAAGTGGAAATTTAGCAATTGTGGAGCCTGTGGAAATTGTGTCTCTTAAATTTCTGAAGGTTTTTTTCTTTTTTGTGTGTGTCCAATTTTTCACTTTACATTTTGTATTGATTGAATGTTCTCTCATGCCCTTCCTCCCCACCTCAAAGAAGCTTGTGGCAGAAACCTAAGAGATAAGGCTTTGCTGAAACAGAGGAAAAGAAGAAATGTGACCAATTGCAATGACAAGCTTGCATTGGGTAATTTAATACACACTCTCATGAATTCCTGCTTGCCTAATACATGTGTTAGTCAGTGTAGTAGTCAGAGGACCTTAAGAAAGATGAAATAAAAAGAAAGAATTGGAGGGGAGGACGTAAGAACCCACCCATGTTTTCAGGGAGAGATGAAGCAATTTTTAATACATTAATATTTTAGGTGAATTATGTTCACTTCTCCTAGGTTGAAGAGGCAACCTGAAGAGAGGTATCAATGGTGTTCCTGTGAAACAGACTGGTTTGAGAGACAAAAAACTTTTGCACAGATTCCTGCTAGTTAACTCCTATTCTCAGACAAGGCCAAAAAGAAAGTAAAATGGCTGCGAGGCTACTGAGTGAAACTGGGGAATCAAAGAATAGGACAAAGTTTATATGACCCATATTATATAGTCTCTCCTATGACAGAGCTTCATTTAGTGCCTGGAATGAATTGCAGATGTTTCTTCATGTACCACTTAATAGGAGAAACTGGGATATTTGCCTTGAAAATTATTCAGACATATCATTTTGTACTAAAGAATGACTCTATATCTAAAAAGCTGGAGAGAAGTTCGTCTGTCACTGTCTTCATCTGAAAGAGTTGGGGTTTTTTGTTGTTTTGGCTTAAGTTTTGTATTTGCAGTGTTTGGAAATAGAAAAAATTTACTAGCACTTGTTCAAGTAATGGGTAACAGCAAAGCAGACAAATGACAGGAGAGAACACAAAATTTAAAAAGCATTAGAAGGAAATGCAATGACTGACATACAGCAATTCAGGAATGAATGGGATGAATCTGGCATGATCTTAGGGCTTTTGTTTTCCTTCCTTCCACTCCAAAACAAAACTCCCCATTATGGCTAAACTCATGGTAATAATGAAAAATGTGCTCATTTCTAATAGTTTTTGAGGAGAGTTTTCAAAAATAGAAAGGAGGAAAAAGCCCTTTTTGAATGACTGGAAATTTATGATCAGGAAAATCTTTCTAACAAAGCAAAAGTTATTTTCATGCAATATGAGTTCTGAATGTATGGCCAGGCAATTACCCAATCTATTATAGGCCACAGCATATTGGATGGCAGCTACTGAACTCTTGGCTTCAACATGTTTGGTTAGAGCAGTATCTTAATTCTTCTTCCCCTTTCTGTTAGTGGGAAGAACAGCAGCTGGGAGGAACATTTGCTGTGGGCAGAGTGTGAATTGCATTAAGGATCAAACATTTAAGCAGAACATTTCTACAGGGATGCAGAACCCATTTAGATTTCAGCTGTGAACATGTTCAATCTTGTTTAAAACTGAGCCTTATAGAATGCCCCTGCAAAAGCTGAGAAATACTAGAAATTAAGCTTTCATTTGACTTTGAAGCAAAAGGTCATAAGAACACAGTAAGAATATCCCCTTATTTGTTTATGTTGACAAAGACTTGGTGTAATTTTAGTACCTGTAGCTATGTTACTGGACACCTCAGAGTTTGAAAGTGATTTTCACATCCTCTTGTGGAGATACAATTCTGACAGAGTTTTCCAAAATATTTATCAGATTAGTCATGAGCTATATTGGTGACTAAAAAAACAACAACAACAACAAAATAATATTCACGAGACACAAGTTTGAATCAAAATTCAGAAAAATCCAAAACTGAACAATGCCCCACAACATCTCCACAAGGTTATTTACAATTCCTTGGTTTATCTTTGCTTCAGTTCTACCTACAGTGTAAAGATTTTACTGCCTGACAGCTGTAGCAGCAGCTTTTCGTTTAGTTCTGATGGATTTGACTGCCATAAATTTAGTCTAATTACTCTTTGATATTCATAGTTTCCTGAGTCAAAGAATTTCACAGTTCACCTTGTGTATTATTTGTATTCATGTATTTTAAATTGATTACCTGTTAAGTTTGTCTGATGCTCTTGGTTCTTGTGTACTGAGAAACAGTAACTAAAATTTCTCTACCTTCTCTCTGGTGGCTGAACCTATCATGTCTCCTCATCAGCCTCTTTTCCAAACTAAAGCACACTAGTCTAGCTTATGTCCCCTCTCAATGAAGATACTTCACATCTTCAAACATCACTGTCATCCTACTTGGTACTTTTGATAATTTCTTCATCATCTTTTCTAGATGAAGGAGACCACGACCATATATAGTCTAAGATTTCCATTATCTTTGAAACAGCTAAGTTGCTTACCACCTTATGAAGTGCTCTAGTTTGGGTTGGGTATTATATAAGGGCTTTCTCACATACTCAGGTTTGAAAAGACAATGGACTGAGGTTTGAATTTCCACTGCCAAACCGAGAAAAAAAAGGCAGGTATGGGATTTCTGACTGAAGTTCTAGTATCATAGAAACTGATGGTTTATGGTGATGGCACTTATGGTGCTTATGCTGGTGCTGCAAGCAGTGACAATTACAATTACTTACTGACTTGTCCTATATGCCCATCTCCACACACACAAAACCCCTTGAGCAGCTTTATACATTGCACTTTTAGGAGAGGAAATGTACACCTCCCTTTGACCTTATCACTATACGAAAAAAACCACTTCCTCCCTGCCACTCCCAGCTATCTTCACAATAAAACAGAGGCAGAAAAATTTGAACCTTCCTGATTCAAGTAGCCACCATAAGAATATCTTTTCAACAGCCCTTGTGAATTTGCTCTCACATCAGCTTTTTGTCCCATCCTGAAAATGACTGCTGATGACCATGTAAGCCAAGCACCTGATCAGACTGCCAATTTGTCCTCTCTCCCTCCCTTAGCCCAGTTTATTTTTCAGTCAGGGAAGTGAACACACAGAAGAACATTAAAAAATGAGATCCCCCTCTGTGGAAACAATATTTAAATAAAGTTTGTAGTTCAGATTCAATGGACAAAGTGTTCAAGAAACTTGAGCAACTCTAAGAATAGTTAAGTTCTCTAATCAGGAAATACAAGTTCTATTTTCTATTGCAAATATCATTCAAGCACACTGGGTGTGTGCAGTCAGGCACACAGGGAAACAGGTTTCTGTGACACTAGTAATTAAGCCCTCCACAGGAGCTTGTGGCATAAAAATTAAATGAGATTGATAATTTACACTTTCTTACTTACAAACGCAGTATCATCAGTGCTAGAAAAATTATTTTAAAAGTTAAATAAATTGCCTAGTTGATATGGTCACTATTTTGCTAGATGAACAGCACTTGAACAGGTGTTCCTCCAATACCCTCTAAAAGGGTTATTAAGTGAAGTATTAATGTGATGACTCTTCTACTGAACTTTCCTTAATGAATACCATTGGTGTAATTCTATCACCCACTCAGGATTTCTGCACTTTGATATTGCTCCCATGCAAATGATAGGAGAAAACTTTCTCCTTTAACAGACTATGCATGTCTTCAAAGCTAGGAGTCTGACCAGTGATTTCTGTCCAGTCACATTTTAAAAAGTTGCTTAAGAAATCAGATAACATTTTAAAATATTTTAGCTTAGCAAGCAGGCAGGACTAATTACTTTAATGTAACAGTAAAAATAGTACCCCGAATAGCAGTCAAATCTGTCTATAGGGAATGAAGATAATTCTAGGAAGATTCTTGTGTTGGGATTAGTCAGTCAGTGAAGCTGAAGAGATATCTGGCACACACAGCCACATCACATATATTTGTTCTAGTTCACATGAATTTGTGCTGGGATTAGAGCAGTCTGAAGGGAAGGGGTTTGAAATGAAGACCTCCTTCTCACTTGGAGCTTCCAATCATTAAACAGTTAGTTACACTGTGGTACATTTCTAAAGCCATAAAAGCTTCTAACACACTCATTGACCTTTTGTTACTGATGTATTCAAATGGTCATGGTTCTGATCCAAAACACTAGGCAATATTGAAATTTTTTTTTTTTTTAATTTTTTTAGAAAAAAGTGAGCCAAAACAAAATAGAGAATATAAAATATTTTTCATTTCTGAGTGGGTAAAGTACAGATATGAACACACCAGTCCAATCCGGTTTTGGTATCATACTCAGATCTGGGTGGGTTTGGTTTCCTGTTCTGTTTTCAAGTGATATCTGTTCAAAGAAGGTTTGTGATTTCTACAGTTGCATGAGATGGTTTCTCATGGCAGAAAAAACCCTCAGATTTGGTCCTTTAGAATCCAATGTCAGAGTCATATGGCAGACCAATTAGGGCTTGAAATGTGAGTATTGATCTAAAAGCAGTTCTGATGTAGATGTCACTTGTCGAGCTGTGATACTCAGTAAAGAACCAGGAAATCAAACTGCTTAGAGAAAAACATCACTATCTGTATAGCTATAGAATTATCTGTCTCAGCCTAAGCCTACTTTATTTTCCAGAAGCTTGAGGCTTCATGCTCTACAGATGGAGTAACCACTGCAGGAAGCAGGAATGTAAATTCAGTCTTCCCTTGTCTTGGGTCAGTGCCATAATGACTTGGCACTATAATCAGTTTGCTTTATCCCAATTAATGTTTTTCTTTATATGGAGTAAATCCACCAGTGGATTGAAGACAACTCTTTAGTCCGATGGGAAAAATACTCATCTAAGATGTCTTATCTCTGACTTCAGCCACTGCTCACTGGAGACTCTCACAGTCCTCACTGATGCTAAGTGATGACTACTGCTGCTAAGTGACCATTCATATGAAAATTGGAGCCTTGTTTTTTATTTTGAACATTGAATATATTCTGCTGAATATATTCAATGTTCTGAACCCTTGTGAGAGTTTCATATCACTGAAGTGAGGTTTTTTTAATGAGAATTATCCTTGCAGAAGTATTCTTAGTCAACTTTATTATGTATATGCTGAGCTTTATATTCTTAGTCTCTGTCAAGGTCCATTATGAGATTATTTCTAAGAAAGGATGGAGAATGAAGACATCTTGTTGCTGAGTGGGTCATTTATCTGACACTGGCATGTAGCCTTGGATTATCAAATACATCAGCACTAACAAATATTTCAGTAACTTTAAATTGATAAAGATGTTGTGCTGGAAAAATTTGCCCTTAATGATGTGCAGAGCAAAATTAAAAAGATAAGAAAATCCAAGGTTTTAGTAGATAATATGAATAGAAATGCTGCTCAATAACAAGCTTGCCATATTTCTCTGCCTTGACCCTTCCCCTTGTATTTAAGTAGATCTCTCAGGAGACAGATCCTTTGAAAATGGGTAGCTCAGGAAAATATTGGAACACAAACTTTTTTTCCAGGTCTCATGGTGTCTGTCTTTCAATAGGAGCTAGTTCTGAAAGCTCCAGAGACAGATTTGCTTCAAAGGGTACTGTGATGAAAATGTAGAGAGACTTAGATGTGAAGAATCTACTGGGACCACTACCCACAGCTACCCATTATTTTTCCTTTGGGGCCCATACAGTCAGCTAGTTCAACTTCAAGACTGAACAGAGTAGAGCTGACCAAAAAACAAATGAAACAAACAAAACCCCAAACAAACAAACCAAAGAAACCAAATCCAAAACCAAACCAAAACACACACAACAAAAACACACACAACACACAAAAACAAAACAAAAACACACACACAAAAAAAAATCAGAAGAAACCATATGTCTAACTTGTGCTGATGCTTTCTTGTCAGCTAAAAGGTTTGAAGATGACAACTCAAAAGTAGGAAACATACATTTTGAACTGGGCCTGGACATGCATTAGTCAAGGGCTACATATGTTTTACTAGATACGGGAATGGGAACACATTCTTTGAGTTTCTGACATCAGTCATGTTCCTCAGGTGCATCCTGATTTCTTATCAGAGCACAAGCTATCCACAGTCTTCCCTTGCAGCCTTATGGACACAGAGAACAACCCAGGATGAGGGGCAGAAACAGCTTTGGCCTGCTTCAGCTAGTTCCATTGTCAGTGGCTAGAATACTAAGATTTCAGGAAAGTCTAAAAGACCCTAGCCTTTGTTTTTTTGACTGATGAATCCAGTAAATCTGATCTAGAAATCATAAATAAGTACAGTAGGGATGGGATGCAGTTATAGAGCTGTGGTAGACTCATCTTCCAAGCTCCAGAGTGTCTTCTTGAAAACTCATACAGCAGTCTGTTTCACTTGTGCAGTTACTTCTTTACTTAGGCATTAACACGGATTTCTCAGACTTCTCAAGATGCTTTTCACCAATTTTATATCATTTTCAAGGGATAAATTAATTTTAAAAATGAGGGAAATGTGGCATTTTGAAACGGAAGACTATTCATTGGCACAGTCTGGTTGAGAAGCTTAATACATTCTGAGTAAGTCAGCTTGTCTCCAGACCTGAGGCCACGTTACTGGTTGCATTCAGCTAAGAAATGTCAGATGAGTCGAGGTGTGCCTTGAGGTATTGTAGTCACAGTGTTTGTAGCATAGGCATGTTGAGGGAGTGCGTGCATTCACATTACTACAGCTGTTCTAGAAATAAAGGGAGGAAACCTGCCTATTTAGTTGCCACAGCTAACCACCTTCCCCAATAAAAGGAGCTTTCTTGAACGATTTTAACAGACGATGTGCTTTCCTGGATGTGACATCAAAAGGAAGATTCTTGTGAAAAAAATTCGTACCCAGACTTCATTAGCAATCCCTTTCCCTTACATTCGACTGCTGTCATCTGAAAATGGCTGCTTTGAGCCAGCATTGCCCAGGAGTTGCACACACAGCTGTCCACAAGAGTGCACACACCCCCAAATGACTTGCGCTAATGGAAGAAAACTTGGGTCCAGACTCTGGCCACACCCTGCTGGAAACCCATGTGTCCCAACCAGATAAGAGGCATGTTCTCCAATGGTGAACCATGGACGAGAACTTGTTCGGGTATGCCTGCCAAGATTACAGTGGAAAACAGAAAGACCTTGACAAGATTTCAGTTTTAGTAACACTGTTATTGACAACAAAGATCAAGACATTTTGAAACATCAATGCCATTCAATTCTGTATATTTTTACACCACTTGGCCTTTTAATTTTTTTTGGTGAGTTTTTCCCTCGTCCCCTCTCAAATACTCATAGCCCTGGAGAAGAGTGGTTTATTCACCTGCTAGGTCAGTCTGTCTTCACATAGGAGCATTGTTCTTGTGTCCAGAAACCTTCCGTTCCTACCGTAAAGAGATGCAATGCTGTGAACCCATTCTGAACATCTTACTCACATATCCTGAGGACTCCTGGTGCTCATTACTTGTCTGACAGTTCATAGCTTTCTTGTTTACATTCCCTGTTATCAGTAGAGCAACAGCTGTTTGCATAACAGCTTTCTCCTCTTTCATCTCAAATCTCATGAAGTTTCTTCCCAAAATGTTCCTACCTTAGACCTGTCACTGCATCTGCTCTATCCGCTGAGGCTATGCAAGGCCAGATACTCTGACTGGACAGAGAAGCTCTGCATGCAGTCTGCAGACCCTTCTCAGCAGAACATTGTCCACTGAAACTCCACTTGGTTTAACTATGCATATACTCTCATACCCATAAAATATTGTAGGGGCTGCCACCTTCTCAAATTTTCCATGTAGTAAATGCATGAGGGATTTCACACAGGTTTCCTACCCTGAGGTAGAGCTCAGTGTGATTGGGAGGTAGTCCTTCCTATCTTAGTTTTATTGTCACAATACCCTGCTCTGTTTTCTTTTCTATGGATGAATTGGAAGTAAAGAAAGTTCCCCAAGGTTCCCCCCAGATAAGAGAGTAAATACAGATGTGGTGACTAACAAACTGATCAACAGCAGCATCTTCATCCACATCTTTTCAGCTAGGCAAATAGCTGGCAAGAGACCTAATTATTCCCCAAAGGACAGGTCTACTGCATTCACACAGACAGGTCATTAGAACACACTGATAAACCAGACCTGAGGCAGTGCCAGGCTTTGCCCCAGAGCAGGCAGAGAATCTGGCAGTATCCTGGCATTACTGCTTATCTGCACTCTGCATGGAGTCCAGCACCAATGAAGATACAGCCCAACACCTTTTTGAACTGGTCTGCCACCTTCACAACTATTTTTGAAAATACAAATTCTATAAACCAAATGAACTGCCAGCTCCTAATTAATCGTCCCTTATCATTATGCCTAAGACCAGACAATATCACAGCTAGTGCTGAAAAGAGTAAAACTGAACTGCCTATCAGCAGGAAGAGACTGAGTTCATTTAACCTTAGCTACCTTAAAGCTGAACATCTAAGTGTAAGCCATTTTCCTGGGATCCCCAGACAATGGTGTGATTCCAGAGCATAATTCACTGCATCCTAGAAATCATGCCTGAGGTAGGTGGGGTAAAACACTGTGAGGAATTTCCTAGCTTTCTCTGTGAAGAGAGCTTTGCCAGATGGGTTTGATGACAAACCTTTCTTTCAGGTGCTTAAAATGAGATAGATCCCGCCTCAAAATGTTCAACCTCACTGCCCTCCTGAAACAGGGAAGGGATGCAAATTGCAGAAGCATGCTAACAGCCACTGTTTTTAAGTGGCAAACTTCACCAACAGAATAGTAATCCTGCATGGCTTTCACAAGGAAGGTGGAAGGTGCCTGCAGCCCCACCATGGTGCAGTCTGCATCCTTGCCCAGAGGGTATGGTGAGAGGTATGAGGCTGTTCTCATTGCCTCTGCCCCCTGGTATGGCACAGCTAGCTCCTGCTCTCATGTCCCGTTGGATTTGCATTCCTCTCATATTTCCACTTAATTCTCTTTCACTTTTCTACTCCTCTTCAGCCTCACAATATACAAGCTGCTAAGAGCTGCTATATCCACCTTTCAGATAAGGTCAAAGGACAGTGCAGTGACAGGCCCAAGGGCACATGAATGGCAGCATCAATATGTAGCACTGCTGTGGGTACTGGACAGGCAGGCGTGATGGACCACCCTATCACACTAATCAGACACATGATTCCCTGCAAGAAAGTCACCACATGTTGACTCAGTGGGTCTGTTTCACCTAACATCCCACGTGCACACCTGCTGAAGTACAACATAAAAAAAATATATGAAAAGGTTTAATCCAGCAACCTTCACAGAATGTTTGTTTTACACCAAGCATAAGATTTGTGGAAAAATAAACCATGTGGAAATAAACATTTATAGAGGAAGAAATGCTCTCAGGTATGAATTCATTATCTTTTTGATAAGGCTACAGTCTTCTGAGTCAGGAATACCAGACACATGACAGTGAAATCATCATCACGATTCATGTCCAGTTTTGTCAATATTGTTTGTTCAAAGACCTGAGAATCATAGGATTTAGAGCCTTTTTTTATGTGCTGTTAAGATTTTTCTCCTGGCAATATTTGCAAGTGTTTAAATAAGTGGCCCAAACTCCTCCTTTTTCAGTGTGCAAAGGTAGTTTCTGCATAGAGGAAAGAGTGGCACAGTAAGATGTGTCCTTGCAATGTTGTTCTGGCAGGAAATGTGGCCTGCCAAGGCCATGGATAAAAACTTGCTTTTTCAAAGAACTGTCAGGATGTTTCTGATTATCTGATTGCTGTTCAGAAGTTAAAGAACTGGTCCCTGCAAAGATTATCCAATGTTTGAACAGTGGCTGATCAAACGATAGCTGTTTACCCAGTAGGTCCCTACAGAGTTTCTATTTTTGGTAGTCTCTGTATTTGAGGACATAGGTCCTCAAAGGGATTAAAACCAAAACCAGACACTAGAACCCTATTCTCAGCAGTGCACCCACAGTTCATGCTTTTTCTTGCTTCAGATGTGATAGGAAAGGCCTAGTGCCTTTTGTACAGCCCACGTCCGACAGGAAGGGTGTCTGACCCTGCTCCTCTGTTAGCCATCCCTCAGGGAAAGGCAAAATGCTAGCTTTAGCTTTCTTCCCAGCCAGAGATGCTGGCAGGACCTCACTGTTTGCCATTTCCTCAGTTTTTACCCTCTAAACTGAGGTCCCTATGGGGTATTTGGCCTCTGGGTTAAATGTTAGGTGTATTCTAAACATAATCATTTCAAAAGGGTCCCTCTGTGCAAACAAGAAGGACTCTTCCCTGTGGTGTAAGGGAGGGCTGCCTCCATGGGAGGCCACATTGAGCAGCAAGAAGCAGCCCAGAACCTCAGCAGGTATGTACCACAGGGCCCTCCTCATGCCCACCATTTTGTGCCTTGCAGCCCTGACCTGCACTCATGGGAATGCTGTGTTTGCCTTTTCAGAGCTGCCCACAGGCACCCGCTTGGGCTCTGCTGCCCTGATCGTCCTGTTCCCTTTACAGGGACCTCTGCCTGCCAAAGCTGCTCTCACTCACTGGGCAGCTGCTCAGTATTGGCATATGGTTTACAGCGGGCCCCAGCAGCTGGCTGAAGGAAGCTTTTCCCTGGGCGGCAGGGAAACCCGGGTGCTGGGTGTGGGGTGGGGAGAGATGCTGGAGACTGAGGGGAGGGGAAATACCACCTGTCCCTTCAGCGAAACTGGGAGAAAGCAACAGTGAGAAGTTTTAAAATCTCCTCTTCCCTTTTTGGCTTCACAGCTCAGACAAAGGGATTTGTGTGGTTACTCACATATGACTCTGCATGAGTCAAGTGGCCTGGGGAGAAAAATAAAACCACGACGAGCATTTCCAACCCTTTAAAAATATCACACCCGCTTGCAGCTACACAAAGACAGATTTAATCAGGTTTTCATATTCCCTACAAAAAATGACCATCAAGCCTTAGCAAGAAAGCAGAGAAGTGGGGGGTATCTGTCTGCAGACAGCAAAAATAGAACAACATTTTTACAAACTGTTTTTCCAGTCTGCCAAGAGCTTATGATACAGGCAAGAAACCTGCTGGTCAGTAGATTTCTGCGGATTATGATCAGGCAATCTTAATTTATATTAATAGTTAATGATGGTCAGTGAGTGATTCATGACCTAATTAACCTTATTTTTTGCTGTTGAGCTCTACAGCTGCAGATGTTGGTTCAGGGAGCAGGAACGAGATAAACTCAGTGTCTGTTTAAAAGAATCAGCATACTAACAGAGAAGAACAACAACAGATATGTTAATTGGAAATGTAACACCACTTTCTACAAGCAAACTGTGGGCAGATTTTGGAGTGGAAACTTTAGACAAAATGGGAATAGGAATATCCTTCTATTTCCATAGTGTCTGGCTGACTTCCCTGGAGAACCTCTCCTGGGGTAAGATACAGATAAGCTCAAAGAAGTCAGATACCACATACCAATAACAAGGGGAATAAAATCATGCTTGGAATCAGTCTTGCCCAGTCCCCTCCTCACTTCCTTTCTCTTCTTCATTGTCACATTAATTTTCACAAGTAGATACTGCCACAAAGCTGGTAAATGACTTCTAACTACCAAGGCTGACAAGCTTGCTTTATGGAAACCTGTGGTGAAACTCACACTGATTTCAGAAGAAGCAGAACTTCATCTGCAGTGTAAAATGCAAATCACAAATCATGAATATTGTACTGCTTTTGCAAGAGCATGAGATGAGTAGAACTGTCATTTTAGCACTGTTTGACCTAAGAGTATTTCGGAACTACTCAACTATTCCATTCAGTTCAATACATAGGATGGCTGTGAGTCAGCTGAAATTATTTTCTCCCTTGTACCCTCTAATAATATTAGCATTTGGGTCTCATTTTCAAAGTAGGCCACATACAGACAGGAGAAGTGAGCCAAGGAAGATGGTAAATAGACATCTCAGTCCTTACTGATCCAACAGCATGCAGTTTCAAAACAACCTTTATTCTGCTCGAAGACTTAATACAATTTTTAAAGCAATTGAAAAACAAGACACAGCTCCATCAATTCTATAGCTTGAAGAAAATTTCAAGGAGGCAAGTTTTCATCGTTGCCTTGTAAAGGCAATTTACAACCCAGTTTACCCTCCACCTCCTCAAAGACCATTTCAAAACAAAGTAATCTTAATGTTTTAAAGACATTTAACAGAACAGAGCTTTATTTTTAAAAACAAGAATGAAAAAAAAAAATAGCAGCATCTTGGGCAGCTAATGCAATCTCATTAGGACAAGTGCAATGTAACATTACCATCTTCCACAGTCCAGTTTAGTCTTCAACTGCAGTAAATACAATATGATTCTGCATAAAATGCTGCATTTTGGAACCTTGTCCCATGGGAGGCATTGTGCTTTGAGCTGCCCACTTCTAAAGTGACCCTGAAAAAAATAATCTCAGGATTCACTTTCCCAACTTAATACCATGCATAGCAAAAGCACTGTGTGAAAATTGGCAGGTTTTCCCCATTCGAAGCATCTGAATGTTTTCCCAAGCATTATTATTTCATTGCCAATTACAAGACAAAGCCATTTCCTCACTACAGAACAGTTGACACCAAACAGAAAATTTGAAGATTTGGTTTTACAGATTGCTTGACAAGATTGCTTAGATAACTGAACCATACAGACAAGCTTGCTTTTTTTTTTTTTTTCCTTTTTTTTTTGAGAAAATATCAAACAACACAGAAACTCAGTTTTCTAACTGTATTTGGAAACATGCTGTACCCACAAAGGTCTAGTGTGCGTGTGTGTGTCTTTAAACAAAGTTAATGATATCGCTTACTGAATTAATCAAAATTACCATGTTTGGTGAAAATGCACCTATACTGGGATCTATTCATACATAAACACAGCAAGTGTGCATGCATATGCACAGATACACATGCCCAAACCTGCAAATTCAAATTTCAACTTAAGGATATCAGAAACTCCTAATTTTGCCCATGGGTTTTGTTTCTCTGTGTTAAGTTTCATACCTTTCAAAGTCCTTGTGAAAGTGCTGCTGCAGGGCAGCGTAACTCAAGGATTTAAAATAAAACAAAAAATCCCCAAACAACAACATAAAAGTAACAAAACATATCCCACCTTTGAATTATATTAGAAAAACTACATGTCAATAGAAATACAGAAAAGCACCATGTTTTTTCGGTCACATCCATGTGCTTTTTTTCTGTATATATCAGTCTGTTTGAGATCAAATCAAAACTGGAGTGAACAAAATGGTACGTTAGGGACAAACAACTCTGCAGTGAATAGGGCCTTTGGCAGGACTTAGCTTTGTGCATTAAGGAGGGAGGGAAATGCAGAGGTCACACAATAGGTAAGTACCAAAGAAAACCCACTCATGACAGTCTGAGGGCGTAAGTGATCCTTGCAAATTGCACAGTGCCTGTATAGGCAGAATATCCCCTTAAGAAGCCCTAAGCATTCATCCCCACAACATAGTGCTTATTTCTCATTGTTGCTTGTGCAAGAAAAGCAAGTGCCAAATTTGCACACACACAGGTTTTTTTTTTTCTCTGCTACAACCACAGATGAAGAGAAGTTGTACAGCATGAGAGGAATAAATGATATTCCATACTGAGTTGGGCATGCTACGGATATAGCCCACTGACATAGCAGAGGTTTTCTTAATACAAGGAAAATTAGATCCAAATGCCATAACTACAGTAAAATTTCTTGACAAATGCTATGTGAAACATCAATTCAGATTACACATATTTTGCTTATAGAGAAAAAAATATAATTTTAATCTTAAAATATTCAACATTCAAAATTAAGATATGTCCAAAGAAGATCTTGGATTGCTAAAGGTGTTTAATTGTTGTATATTGAACTAATTTGTAACTTCAAGCCCAGTAGTATAACTGACATGCTAGAGTAATTGTTGGTGCTTTTCATAGTGAAAACCAGTTATTAGTAAACCAAATTTACAAGGTCTTACAGGCCTGAAAAGAGTATGGAATGAGGAAGGAAAGGGATGAAGACTAATCTTCCATTCAGAAAAACAATTCAGAGTAATTTTGTAAGTGGTGACTATCCTGAAGCATTAATGTTGGCTGAATATTGTTTCCTGATATAAATTCTAGTAAGAAAATACATCTATAGGAAAGCAAAGACAACTCAACAAGAAGAATACAAAGAGCAGAGAATCAAATTCAAAAGTCTTACAGGCTCAGAAATGAAGGAATAATGTAAAAATTAAAAGATAATATAAAAACTACTGGAGATTGGCAAATTTCTTATTATTTCCAATAGCTTAACAAGCACTGCATACTTTGAATTAAAAAACATGTATCTCTGAAGCTGAGCTATTATGAGAGATATCCATGGGGCTTACTCTCTTCAGTGGGTGTCAAACTCTCTTTTAATAGTAATGGGTCTTGCCTTTGCATCTTGGGAGAAGAATGAATTCATCTGATGACTTAGTCAAAACTTGGTCCAAGATTTCTCTGAACTTCATTAATTTATCAATTTGCAATGTGTGAATTTCCTCAATAGTCAGGACAATACATAAGCATTGCAAATTACCAACAGTGAATTGTCCCAGAATTCATAATAAATTTGCTTTAGTTGGATTCATGTATCTGTTTCTTCAACTAAACAATAATTCTGTAAATCTCTGGTGCCTGAAATTATAGAAGTGTTCACTTAGATACTGCCTCAGACTACAAACTTTTAAAAATAAATCCAAAGTGTTAAATATGATAGCCTAATCATCTTCAAAACTGATGTTTTCCAGTCTTAACTACCTCTATGCTGTATCCAAACATTCTCACTAAAGGTGGGAGCTTTTATTTTTTTTTCACAATGCTAATACAAAAATCAAACCTGGACAACAAATTAGAGAAATTTCCTTCATATGAAATGAAAATATCTTTACATGCTGACACAAATTCTGCCACAGTAGTTTATTTACTATGAAGAGTGGATTCATTCTGAGATCTTAACTCAGAATGAGTAGCCAAATTTCTCCTGTTTTTTTTCTGCAATCACTATCAGAGAAGGATATAATTTTTTGTTTTGTCTTTGAATACAAAGACAATCTTGATAGAAGTTCAAAATGCTTCAAGAAGCAAACATAGTGTGGTACCGTATTATAAAGATATCTCTGAAACAATATTGTTGGACTCTGATATTTTGTAATGTTCATATATTTTTTATTGAATAAAGCAGCTTTGAAGCTTATCAGGCACTGCCCAACAAAATATTTAGTCAAAAAAAATTTATGAACTTTTTCAACTCTGAGCTAGTAGCTCAATATTCTATACAAAGAAAAATGTAAAATATTTCATAGTTTTCATTCTGAAGCCAACTCTTTCTGGCTTCCTGTACATTAAAAAAAACCAAACCAAACCCAGAACAAAACGAAAAACAACAACAACAACAACAAAATGAATAACAAAAAATAATTGTCAGGAAAAATACTCTCAGGCAAAGGAAAGAAATAAAAAAGAAGAAAAGGAAACAAGAAATAAAACCAAGCTTAACCTGTAGATATGCTTGAGAGAAGAATACAGCCTAAAGAAAATTCAGTATTGCATAGCATGGTCTAAGAATTCGGCTTTCAGCAAACAGAAAGGGTAGAAGAGAAGCAGTTTGGTATTGATAGTTTCCATCAAAGATAGTTAGTCATCCAATACTATGTACATTACTTACTATATACTGTATGCCATTGAAAGTCCTGTTTTCTTCAGTCTTAAATATATTCTTAAAACAGGATTTCTAAATGTCTAAACAAAACACTTCCTGGCACTTTGCTATTACAATTACTCTGAACAACATACTGTAACTGAAGTCCTTTTAAAGTGTCCCTTAGAAATGAAAGTGCCATTCTGCTACATATCATTCAACAGAAATAAAAAGATCCCCAATGCTGTGTGTCTGGATCCACTGAGTGCAGCAACACCAAATCCACACCAGGTCATGACCGCGAGATTCCAAAAACTGAATGACAAAGACCTCTTATACCTTGTGTCTGAAGAATCCAATGCTCTAGCTGGTAAAGCTTCAGAAGTGGTCGTAAACAAGCACCGTGGTTAAAGGCCTCTATGTCCCTGCAGTGAAATCAGGTTCAGATTTCTCTCTCATGTTTTTCTTAATTAAAAAAACAAAAGCACTTCAGATTAGAAACATATGTTCACAGTTTAGTACTGTGATCTCTCCCACTGCAGTTGTGAAGGAAAGTTCTAGTCCCATCTGAAGACAGACAGCTTTGATACTGCAGCTCAAATTCTTGAGTAAGGCTGAAAGAAGCCTTTTCTCTCCAGAGGCCTCAATGTTGTCAAAACCTTTCTTTAGAAAAAAACCAAACAACCCAGAATATTAAGATCTTCATCGCCTCTGCTGTGCATATACTGGGTAGGCTAGTGTGACATTGAGAGAGTCATTGTGCTGCACCAGTGATGTGTGTTGATAATGTAGCACCAGTTCTTTGAGTGAGTTGTACAAGTTATATGGCTCTGCAAATCCATACCCAGTAGGTGTTTTGTTTATCACACAGTGCTTTACTTCCCCATCCACCCTAAAGAGGAAAAAAGTAAAACAACCACTTTTTAGTTTGTCAATAAAGTCAGATATAGGCAATAAATCTTAAGATGCTAGTTACTACATATTCGTGGCTTTTGTGGTGGGATGATAGTAAAAGCCTAGGTTTAACCCAAATTCAGAGATGTGTTAGCTTAGGGGGGCAGGACATAGGTAGGATTTAGCAGGTGCACAGAAAGGAATGCATTCATGCCTGGGTTTCCTTTCTTCTGTGTAAGAGTCATCTGTGGGAGTGGCAGAGGTTTGAGCCATGTAGGAAATGGAGCAGCAATAAGGATGGCCTTGGGAATTTCTGGTCTGCTGCTAGGCCCAAAGATCCAATGGGATCCATGCACATGCAGGTGTCTATCTGCCCCTAGCTCAAGCTTGCTGTCTCAAATGTTGGTTATGTCATCCCCAAATTAGAGTACGTACACAACAGAGCAGGCATAGCAGCCTTGTTTGCTGCTCTCTCGAACAAGGAATGTTCCATCTCGCTTTCCCCGCAGCAGATTTTCAGCTTGGCTTCTGTTGATGTTTCCCACATTCCATGTTCTCTCATCATGATGGGGCAAATCCTCGTCATCTTCTACCATAGAGTATTGGCTGTTGAAAGAGGACAAAATGTGTTTGAAAACACATTGCAGAGCAAAATCCGTGAATTGGGTATTCCCCATTTCAAATTACTTAAAAAAACCCCAGTCAATTGTTAGTAGGATGCTTCCCTGGTAAAACTAAGGATGGAAAACATTTAATACTGCACAGTTCAAATTTAATAAAAATAAAAGTTATTTTCTTCTTTTTTTTTTTAATGACACTTATGTAAATCTTTAGAAGGATATAAAAGGATGCTGTGGTACCTTTCAGAATCTGCTGCGAGCACTTAAGTACTTCTACTGTTGCTCACTGTTTTGGTAAATAGCAAGCCCAGTGAAATCAATACTGAGTCAGCTTCATTTTCCAATGATCACAACACTTGGACAGCAGTGAAAAAGCATGCAGTGTTCCAACTACAGCTGCTGCTTGGGAAAGCAATAAGCAGTTGTACAGGTAGAGACATTAATTATTTATAGGGGAGATGGGTTTGTGGAAAGCTTGGAAAAGCAGAGTGCTCTCTCTCTATAACCAGATTATGAGAAGAGAATATAATATAGACTCTTCTCTACCAAAACAGCCACAAACTATAAAGCCGGTACAGAGTTACAGCAATCCTTCTGAGCTGAAGTCCACCAAAGATATCTGGTTCAGCTGTTTAGACACCATTGATCTGCAGTTTTAGAGCTCCCCACTCCCCCAGCAGTCTGCATGGGTTGGCACTGCCTCTCCTGCTCAGCTTGCAAGCAGTCTGTCTTTGGCTAATATATTTATTCTATCTGTAATAGGTTTTTAATCAGTTTTCCTTGGTCTAAGAAAACACGACTTCTCACTTATCCACAGTTCTGTCTTTCTGAAAATTCTCACAACAGTCTACAGAAATCAGCAATCTCACACAGAATTTTGCAGAAGAGTTCTTTTGTTTCAGATGTCACTCTCTCTAGGTCCCTTATTCCTTTGACCTCCTTTGTCCTGAATTATATTTAAACACATTCATTGGAGACTTTGTTTTCAACCAGCACCTACAGAAAGTGATTCCTGTTTTTCCTGACCCTCACTGTAATTTTTTTTTTTTTTCCTACATTACAACTTTGGAAAAAAAGTAATATTCTGAAAGTTTTAACTTTACAGCAGAAACATGAACACTTACAGACTCACTGACAAAGAGAGTGACACTTAGAGAAAATTAAGAATTTCTATAAACAGTTTCACTCACTATTTTGATACTACACTACAACCATGGCCTGGCATTTTTCTTGATCTACTGTTTATGTGATAGAAGTATACTGGAAATGGGTGCTTACTTAATCTCCATCATACCATTTTGAGCTGTGCTAAGACTGTGTAAACAACATGGCTTTAAAACTTGAATGCAATTTCTATCCCCTGCTTCTACCAGTGAACCTACAGCAGACATGCACAGTTTCCAGGATAACAGTAGCAGACTCAATAAACCAAGCCAAATTAAAATAGATGTGGACAAGGTCAGAATGTAAATCCACTAAACAGTCATTGTCAGTCTGCTGCTTTTGCTCTATGTTCAGCCAGGCAGTGTAAAAGGCACACACAAGAAACTACATTGGCAGAAAATGTTAATATAAATATTACTCAGACTATTTGCTTGTTCTTCACTGTTACTACATTTTTTATATTATTTTGTGGCTTGCTTTTTGTTTAAATTTGGTCTACATTTACACCACCCAGGTGCTTTTTGCTGGTGTTTGTTTTTTTTGTTTTCTTTTTTCCCCCCCCCAGAAATGAAGTGAAATGTATTCATTAGCCTGTCAGAACCTATAGTAAACTCAATTGCTTGAAATGACAGAAAACTATTCTGCTATTTCCCGAAAAAATTAAATAGACCACAAAACCAGAGAAGACCATTTTTCAGCATATATAATTTTATCATCTCCTGTAGCAATGTGATATGCTAATGAGGGTACCACTATACTAGACAGCACCATGGTACCAATGCTTGAATTTGAAAAAAGCTTGCCCATGCTCAAGAGACCTGAAATTTATCCATTCTTATGGCATGTCTATAAGATACTAACATCTTATGATCATTTTGCTGGTAAGAATAAAAAAACAGGTTACATTCCAGTGCTCTGTTACAGTAACTTGCTTATGCACTTCCCTGAATAATCAAGTCAGGGGTGAGACAGTCTTTTCTAACACTTGCATAATGTAGATTGCCACATGTTAATAGTGTGCATTGTTACTGGAGACCTAAGCTTGAGATTTCCTCTGTGTCATGCAGGAATTAAACATGCTTTACCTCACTTTTGCCTATGAAGATTTCAAATACCAGAAATGTTTACATATTTTAATACTTACTCTTCTGTATTTTCATTTCCAAGCCATTCATTTAGCTTCTTTTGCCGAACACCTTT
>JANHGN010016168.1:16474-27516 GCA_024605025.1 Megaceryle maxima
ATAACTGTGTGCCAACACCTCTCCCTGAAAGCTGAGATAGCTGAATAGTCTTCCATATCAAATACAGCATGAACACGGACTTTTTTTATTATAAAATGAAAGATTTATATATGAAGTTATTACCACTTTCATATATTTCACACATACTATTTCAAAATAGCTTTCACAGCTAAGGGAATGCTTTGTTTTCAAAAACCACTTGCTGTTAAGTGTCTAAATTTTCAGAGTTTAGCAGTAACCCACCATCTGTTGCTCCTCTATCCAATGTTTCACATATAAGCTGCTAATGGTTTAACACTGCTTCACTAACCACTGTTATTATCCTATTTTCCCACCCTTTATACCTGCCTGGTGTTGATTAATCCAAGGATGGTTATCAAAAAAAGGTAATCATTCAGAAATAAGCAGCTGAAATCTACAAAAGTAATTCAGTCTCAAATGCAAGAGCTGAGATCTTTCTAAAAGACCAGCTACTCAATAAACCAATATCTCCCTGAGATTAAAATCTTGATCATGTCTCTTTGTCCCCTACACGACACAGACTGTCCCTAAATTGAGTGTATTTCTTAAATCCTTATAAGCATCCTGAATCTATTACTTTAGTTCTTGTAGAAAAACATTATTTTGCTATCCCTGGAATTGTTAGATGTGTGGTTTTCAGGGCAGATCCTCCACAGGTGGAAGGTATGGCTACACAAGTTCACAGAGCACAGGCTCACCTCAGAGGATCTGAAGCAAAATAACTGTTGTTAAGGACAGTTTTGTTTTCTGCAAATGGCTTATTAGCAATCTTTCTAATGGTTCCCTCACCCACAATAAGAATATGCTCACTTTTGAGGGTCAATGTGTTCCATGGCAACTCTCATCACATCACATATGAGGTTTACTTTTTTCTGATCAGAATGCTGGCGTGGTTGAGCGTTACTGCTACTATTCAGAGATGGGTACATACTCTTTGTGAAATCTTCTTCTCTAAATAAAAACAGATACCATGAATACCAGCATGATTCATCACATAGCCTAGCACAAAGATAGTAACATTAAGAAATCCAAATGAATGCAGAAAATAACTACTCAACAAAATAGCTCATATGTCCTTCAGCACTGATGCACAATCTGCTACACTACCAGAAAGCTCTCCAACATCTCATCCATCCCAATTGATTCTCAGCCAAAAGATGCATTCAAAAATACTGGTCAAAACAACTACTTTAGTTGCACAAAAAATCAGAAGGGCAAGATTTTCAAGATACAGCTGTCTTATACTAAATCTGTTATGGAGATGCTGAGTGCAGAGCATTTCTGAAAATTAAGCCATTTGCTTTTAATTCTAGGCAAAGATTTAAGGTCAGGTCGAAACTGAAAATAAAACAGTACAGCTAAGTGATAGCTCCAGCTTCTAATCAATTATTTACTTCAGCAAACTTCAGTCTGAAGCTAACAATGTCGTAAAGCCTCTTGTCACTCAATCTTTCAGAAAGAAGTCGGGACCTGATCTAGGAATCTAAGCAAGTATCTTGGTCTCAGGCCTTAGATAAGCAGTGCTGTCTTGCTCCTCTTTATGAGGGAACAAAACTTTCTCTGTTTGCATTTACCCCTGTATAGCAAACAAGAAGACAGGTCAAAGCAGTCAGATGATGTACTAATTCCCTGCTGGAAAATCTAATGGCTGTCTGCAAGGTGGAATTACCAACAAGGCACACTGACGGTCCCTGAAACTACTGAGCTTACTCGAGTCTTTAAGAGCAATCATGCCAGGTTTCTGACTGACTCCTTGCACCTACATTGAAGAGCTGCAAATATTTTGACAAATAACAGAACACTACTGATTACACGTATGCTGCCATTTGCAGATATATACTCACTTCAGTTCTGTGAAAAACAAGTTGATAGAGTTGACAGAATCTATTTGCCTGATAAAGGTTTCTGTGTTTTCCAGAAATACCTGAAATGAACAAGAGTATCGCTATTGTTATTCTGAAGAAGTACATTAAGACCACCAAATACCTTCTCTGAATGTAAAAGATGAAGGAAATGATAAATCCAATCTGCCTGCGTGAGGAGGCAGCACTACTGAGCAGCCATCTCTGCCGAAAACAGCGGACAGCACCATCTGCTCTTCTGAAACCACTGTTCAATGTCACTGGATTCCAGGCTAGATGGATATGGAAAACAACACAACAGAACTGGGCATACTTGCCTTGGGATTGTGGTCATAGAGAAGGTTGAGGTTGATACGCAGCTTCCGCATACACTGAAACGCTTCCCTGAACATAAGCCTGGGGGAAGAAGTCAAGTGGGACAATGAGTCAAGTGGGATAGTTCATCCAGTGGATAGGTGCAATATCTGCAAATAAAGGCAACTGACTAGAGTGAAGTACAGATGCCCTGGGAAGGGAACAGCCTAGGCAATAAGCTGTGTAGACTGCCTTCCAGAAAGAATGTGTGAGGTCAATCCTATTCATTGTCTGTGTTGGCAGTGGAACAGATCAGCATGCCAGGTTGAGGAAGCAATACAGGCCTTGCATTATATTTTTCCCTGGCTTAAACCAAGAAAACTACATTTCAGTCTAATGGACCAACTTCTGTTTCAGAAAACTTGAATGTAAATCAATTAAATAAAAAATGAAAACCAGCAAACTTCATCATGAAGAAGCTTCAGTCATGAAGAATGGAGCTGATGAAGATTTCTCCCACCCATGTAGTCTCAGCACACATTTAAGCCTCTCATTGATGAAGTGAGAGGCACATGGGACTTCTGGAAGCTGGATTTCTAGGTGGCAGCCCCAGAAACAGTTTCATTCCCACTAACAAAGTCAATTCCTTTGAGTTTAGTTTCCTTCCTCTCTCCAGCACAACAAACACCTAACAGGCTAAGCTTTAACAGACTGGGTGAAGGAAGACCAGAACACACCAGTGCTATTTACCTGTCTAGCCACTTCCGAATCTGGGCAAGAACCAGAGCTCGGTGGTGAACAGTCTCCATATTTCCTCTTGGCATCTGTAACACAAGATCCACACAATTATTTACTTGTAGTTACTCTGCTTACATTGAAGGCAAAGAGAGGACTGGACAGTATTCCAGGCCTGTCTGCTACTTGCAGATGAATGGCCCTGCTTGTTCACTTCAAAGGACATGAAATTTCAATGACTGTGGAAAAATATATGAAAATTTTCTCAGTTCAGAAACATTCCTTCCTCAGGAGGCTGGACTCCACTCAACCAAGCAAGACCCAGAGCAACCTGATCAAGCTTTCAGGTTAGTCCTGCTTTGTGGTGGATGTTGGGCCACACAATTCCAGAGGTGCTTTTCAAATTACATCCTTCTCCATTCTCTGAGCCTCTGCTAGTTCTGAAGAGCAAGCTCAGCACTTCAGACAAACTTAGTGCAAAGGCTGATGGAAGGCTGCCAGCAAATACAGCAAGTACAAGGAAGTGAGTCTGAGATTCACCATGAGAGGCCATGATACTAGTAGCACTAGGCTACTGCTGCCATTAGGAATCTGAATAGCCCTTCCCAGTTCTGCACAAACCTAGCTGCCTGTGCCAAACTCAACACCCACAGTCATGCTCAAAATCTCTCTACATCGAGCCAGGCAGCAGGACACTTGTGAGGCAGTGACACTGCTGCAGCAGTAAAGGGTAGCAGCTTTGTAACACTGCACACATTCTTTGCAAGTTGTCCAGCTGCCCACTGAGACACCTCCCGTACACCCTCTGATAGCAGACCTCAACAGACATGGGAAAAGCACTGACCTGCAGCACAACCTTTGTGTCTTGGGGCACAATGGTGACAATACGTGCACCTCGCTCCACCTTGCGCAGAGTCTCACTGTTGGGTGCAGCAGCACTGCTCAGGCCAGCCTGAAGGGCTGAAGACAACATAGTTATCAGCACACATGGTGCACTGCAGTACAGTGCCTCAGTCAGGCTTTCCTATGTGTCACTGTAAGATTGTACTGGACTAACTGGAGTCAACAATACACCAGTAATCTTCAATGCTCCAGACAGGAAGAGGACCTCTTAGGGCTAAGCACTGATGCACACAAAGTAGAGATATGTCCTCTACACAACAGGATCACAAAGCTCAAGAGACCAGATGAGAGCAGCACTGAAAGATGTAAAGGACAAATAGTCATTCTGCCTTTGCCAAGCTCTTCATACCTCTCATGGCCAGATGCCACCAGAAACTCTTTCTCCTGGGATCCCTACTCTAAAACACACCCTTAGATAACACACAGCACTTTCTTTTTTGGGATGTGGAGTGGAGAAAGAGAATGCAGGGCTAATGTATTGAAAACAATGAAGGGACAACAACTAGAGGACAAATCCTGCTTCCTGGAAGGAGGATGTGATATAAAAAGTCAGTTCCCTGTGCTCCTTGCTCTCTGATAGGTTTTTGAAAGCAGCTCCTTGACTCTGTCCCTTAAGCAGTTGCTCTGAGTGACCCAAATACAGCAGTGTTGGATGTTAAAAATAGGGTATCTTGTAGCTCCAAGACAATGGCCACGACCTGCCAGCAGAAGGCAGCCAGAGTGGGCATTTACCTTTCACAGATATGTTCTTCAAGCAGAAGCATTGACAGGTGTGGGAGTTTGTTGTCACCAACAAAAACTCATTGTATGTTACAAATGAGGTGATGTTGGAAGCTACCTGTAGGAAAATAATTAAGTTTATCACTGTAAAGAGCAGAACAGGAAAGCTGCTTTTGACAGAGGAAAGGGGGATGCAATGAGGGGCAAAAATGTAGGTACCTCAATATCATTAACAAAAAAACGGCATCGATCTGTAAGGCCCAAGATCATCTCCTGTAAATAGAAAGGATGACAAGTATAAGCTATCAGTGTCACAACCTCCAGTGTTTCACAACACTGACTAGCACTGGATTGAAGTACCTTACAATTAGGTACCAAGTACCTCATGTGAATTACTTAGAGAAGGTGGATATGACCTCTTTCAGGAGGTACAGGAGGGCACGCTTAAATGTCTTTAGAAACATCTATCTAGAAACCCATCTTGGTCTAACCTGTAACAGAAACTGCACAGCAACAAGATAGAAGCAGAAACCACACCAGAGAATTTAGTTCTTTTATTCAACAGCATTTGGCCCAAAATACCAAAGGAAAAGCACCAGAGCGGAGCAAAGCAACTCCATACAACATTCACTCAGATGTGCACTGAAGGAAAGAAACACTGAAACTTCCAGCAAAATAGCTAGTTGTTCCTTAAGCTGTTTTAACTATCATGAAACCACCACTGATAGGAAACAGCAGTAGTAGGAGATCTGAAGTAACTCAGTGCAGCCATATTTATCAGTGGGATAAGATCAGACAAAACAGAGCAAAGTGCTGTTTTCAAAAAGAGCAGGGCAGTGACTGCTGGAAATTTTAAATCTGTGATTTCTCACTCTTCAATGAATTACTCATTGTACTCATGGAATGGGGAGATTGAGTGTTAACTGCAAGCCATCAGAAATGCTCTAGCATACAAGCAAAGATACACTCTCAGCTCTGCACAGGGCCTTATGAAGAACACTATTAAGAAGTAATCGTTGGACACTGGGCAGAGGATCCTTTAAAATCCTGCACATTTGACACAGAGATTAATTAAGCAGGGAGTTTAAATCTGCTCACAGTCTTACTTACTTCACCACTGATCCTTGCGATAGAAGTCTGCACACAAGGGTAAGGTAACTGAACAGCACAGCCACTGCTATTCCGCCAGGGCTCAAGGACTGGAGTAGAAGCCTCTAAAGAGCAAATAACATCAAACTGTTTTCCAGCCAATTAAAGATTCAGATATTACAACCATGTGGGCATATATATCAAGAAAACCAGAACTGGGAATAAGCTACATGATATGACAGAGCAGGAATGGTGAGACAAAAGTTCAGGGCACACCAGAAAAGAAGGTGGCAACTTCTAGGGGCTGAGTAGCACCTTTATTCCACTGTGGAACAAGAGAGAAGTGCAAAAGACATGGTGGTCAGTCAGCACTTCTGAAATCACTACACCAGTGAACTTCTTTTCAAATCATAAAGTCTGAACTATTATTCTTAACAACATTAACTGCTTTCTGACACAAGTCACTAATTCTGGCCCATTTCTGGTAGCAGAAGGAGCATGGAAGGCAGGATCAACTACCAGCAAGTCACCCATGTCCCTGAAAGTCAAATCATCTCATTAAACCTTTTGAGATATCAGTAATAACTACACCTCACACCACATACTTTTAACAGGACCCATCTTACCCCAGAGGTATTTCAGGATCTGTCTATTAGCCAGCTGCAGAGCTACGGTTTTGGTCACTGGACTGCAGCACAGGTTGATCACTTCTCCATCTACAGACACGGACAACCTTGAGTAAGACACAGGAGACAGAGAACATCAGTCACAGGAGAAAAATTTAACACCTAGATCCTGCATTTCTTGTGGCTAGATGGAAGGATGCACATTGTCAGCATAGGCAGACACCTTGTTCATGCATGGATGTTCTACAGCCTTTCCACAACTATGTCTACCAACACTGGCACCACAAAGCACCAGCAAACTCCAGCCAACAGGCATTTGCCTAACTGTGCTAGTCACTCTCTACATACTTAGAGCACTCTGCAGAGCCCACACATTTTGTTATAATCTACAGTTCATATACAAATCAGCCTGACTTTGCTGTGTGAGCGTTGCAGAAAGCAAGTCTCAGTCTCCCTTTGGGCAAATTTCTGTAGCCAATGTGGCTTCCTTTCATGATCAGGCTTTAGTTCAACAGAGGCCACAAAGCCCAGCAGGTGAGAAGGAGGAGGAGGGCAGGAGTAAAAATGTCTATCAGTCCCCTTCTGGACCTTGATAATGGTGGGCAAAGAGCAGAATGGAGCAGTTCAGTCCCCCTGGTTGGGCCTGAAATTCAAACGAAGGAGCAGAGCTATCCTGTACTGACAGGAATATTAGCATAGACCCTCTTGTCAGGGTCTGAGCAGTATGCAGCTTCACGAGCTGTTTGGTTCTGCAAGAAGAGATCCAAATTTTCCAATCCACAGCCTCCAGGCTGAATGTCTACTGAGATACTTAATTCCTTCCAGCCACTGCCCAGAGATGCTCTCAGACTTCACCCACAACTGACAGATCTCCAGTACCGTAAATTCAGGTGCTCTTCTTCAGATCCAGCTATGTGAGGCACTGCAGACAGATGGTGAAGGACAGACTGAGCAGCATGCTGACCCTGACCAACCATCAGGAAGCTGTCATCTGGCAGCCAGGTGAGAAATCGGAGTCCCAGAGGATTCACTGCTTCATTGTTGTCACTGCCCACATTCACCCTGTCACAAAATAAGAGAAACTAGGAAGCAAACAGAACCTGATTTCAGTATTCCACCTCACTGGAGAGGTGAAGGTCTTCCTAGGCCCAGCCTGGCTGTTCAGATGCACAGCACAGCTAGACGTGCACAAACAGAGTCACTCAAAACATAAATCCTGACACAAGCTGGGCTGAATATGAAGGGCAAGACCCAGGGAGCCCATTTGTTTTCCCTAGGCAGTATTGCTTCATTAGCAACTGTGTATGGGAACAAATGTAGAGCAGATTTTTTTTTTTTTTTTTTTTTTTTTAACCTTGTCATTGTCCCTGACATGCAAGCAGCTCTGTTGCTAAATGTGTGGTCATCAAAGGCCCGGGCACTGCACAGACATTTTTTCAGCCCTGGGAGCAAAAGCACAAAGTGCAACACCACAAAGCTGAGAGCACCAAGCTCAGGAAAGGCTATCTCAGTGCTGTCACTGGAAGTCACTGCTCCCACTAGATCAAGACCTCAGTCAAGGGCACTTCTCAGGATAAATTGCCTGCTATGCTGCCTAATCCTTCATAGTAGGTGCAGCCACAACATCAGCAAAATGAAATCATCTTATCTGACAACATCTTTAAAATCTTGAGACAAATGGTCAGAGCTGTGGCTTCTGAAACATCCATCCAGGCACTACCCTTTTCTCCCCACTACAGCTGTACTAGTTCTATATTACCTGTAAGTTTTATCCAGGTATGGTGTTTCCACAGCTGCTTTAAATCCATTTCCAGCCACAGCTCCAAACCTGACAGTGGGGTCATTCACTGTGCTCTGTCCTAGCAAATACAGAACAAAGCAGAGTTTAGGAACCTGCCAACAGACCCTCTTCCATCTTCATTATTATCAAAAAGTAGATACTACAGGAAACTATTTTGAAAAATCAGGAAATACCATCCCTAGCTGTACAGCCTCATTTTACACTGAGGAATAGAGTTACCTTGTAATGTCACAATACAAAACTCAGACAGCAGCTGTCTTACAGCACAACAAATATCACATGTATGTTGGACTACTTTGGGTGTCTCAGATAGACCCTAGGTAGCTATTCCGAGACATTTCCAGACAGTGCTAATTAGCAACATACCATCAGAACAGATTACACAAGATACTGCTTGCTGCACTCTACTCAATCCCAGGTCAGACAGAGGGATATTACCAGCATAAGCACATAGCCAAGTGCTGAACACTGCCTTCTCATCAAGCCAATGCACCACTAAAATGCTCTTGTGCTACCCAAACTACTGAAGATGAGAGAATTGAGATTAAACCAACAGATGAACCAGCTGTATCTCACTCCTGACTACTAAAGGTTTGCATGACCATCACTCTACCAGTCCCCCAGGGTACTGCTCTGCTGGACAGATGGTTTCCTTTAATGAGACAGTGCAACATACTCTCACCGTATCTGTACACAGAGATCTTGTTATCAGCATCCAGGATAGCCATGTCTCCACTATGTTTGGGATCTGTGTGAAATGCAACCTGATTAACTGCCTGTTGAAGCTGGATCTCATAGGTACACATAGGTGGAGGCACCACAGCATGCTGGAACGCTGTGACAAGCACTTTGTCTGTGGAAGAAAAGCAACAACAACAACAAAAAAAAAGCTGCAACTCAGTCCAAATGTTAGTGAGGCTCTTGTCAGGTTCTTTATTGAATGTTGGAACAATGTTACAGGAAAATACAGTTGCTGCCCTTAGCAGGTAACTCCAATGAACCACCTCTGAAACTTCCACCAACTACACAGAAACCCTCACTAACAGCTTTGTAAAAACAGCAAAGAGAAAAACTATTATAATCCCACCCAGCCTGAATCCAGAACTGGCTGTAGTTGGCTATGCCACCTCTTCTGGCTGTAGAGCTGCAGAGCAGTGCCACCACTTACCTCCATCTATGACAGCCACATTTGCCGCATGCTGGCTACTCTCTCCCATCCCACGGTCTGTGGTCCAGTGCCAGTCATAGGAGAGGTACTGCCAACCCTGACAGAGGATGTGCAGCCTGTATGGGTTCTCTTGGTCCCACAGCAGTGACACCAACTGGTTTTCCTCCAAACTACCAAAATGTAGACTTTGCTTCAGGTACCAGTGATAATTCCCTGTAGTCCATAACTGAACTATAGAAAAACAAATAGTTACTACAGACTACTACTCAAGATCCATCTCAAACCCTCCCCACCATCACTGCTCTTCTAGGGGTGGGTCAGGTACAATAAAAATGATAGTTCTAGCCACAGCCAACATGGTCTGTCATACATCATCCAGCATGATAAAAGAGACTTTGTGCAAAAGAGTCAATACTAGGATTCTCCAAGCTCCCGTTGTGAGAAGGCACCCATGTTTCATGAAGGGCTCACACCTTAGCATTCCATTAATACCACTTCCAGTCACAGCAACCTAGAATATGTTTGAGCTCAGGCTGAACTACCTGTTCTTCCTAACTTGCACAAGCTGAAGGTAAGCCTCCCTAGGGTCTCCTGATTTGCAGAGGAATGCTAACCACATTTGCAGGCAAGTGCAAGAACCTGAGCCTCACAGTGCTCTCACCATAACTGTTTGGCCTGAAGTCTTCCATCTTCAAGTCCTCCAGCCATATAGCCAGGATTGTAGAATCTGCATTCCAAAGCAGTTCATTAACCTGAAGAAACAAACACGGCTCTTACTGATATTGCTGATTCTGTGTAGGGTGGGTATGCTCTTGATTGCTTTGCAAGACCATGAGTTGGTCTTTATTTTCAACAAGGTGACAGTAGCATTCTCTTTGCTTTCCTTTTCACTGAGGAAACACTTCTGAAAGACCTCTCAGCATCCAAAGGCAGAAACTGAAGTAGTATCTTAGCAGTAGCTTCTCACTTCTCTTACTTGGGACAATGTATTTCACCTCATTCTTGCAACAGCTGACACCCCAAACAGCATTTTGGAAGCATTTGCCTGTCCAGAAGGGATACAATCCCCTTGAACTTGTCTCTGTACTATGAGCCTGCAAAGGAAATTGCATCTTCTCCACTGCTCTCTTTTCAGGTCACTTTTTCCATAAGGACCATCTGTAAGTGTTAAGTTAAAAACTTCCTCATAGAATCTGGAAAAGATCTAGTCCTCCTCTCCATTACACTTGTACCAAAGAGGACAGGACACAGCACTTACTTTGACCTGCCCCTTCTGGAATGGGAGGGTGAACTCCCCATGAAGAAGTCCATTCTTCTCAAAAAAAACCACATCACGTCTGTTGGGTTTTTCTTGTGTGGATGCTATCAGGTTTCCAGAAGGCCTTAAAAAAGAGACAAATGAGAAGTGGTTGCTCACATAATCACTGTCATTTTAAACATTGATCATCTCACATTTTCTCCAGAGACTTGAAGAAAAGGGCAGCGGAGGACATGTTTTTCTCAGCACTGTACAAAGTCATAGGTCCAGCATAGACATTTTCCAGGGCTCATGACACCCTCAGGTGAAAAGAAAGAAGAAATTAAATTGATGGTGATTAAAGATTGTGAACAGAAAATAAAAAGCAATGCTCTGCTGAGAGCATGTAGGGTGCTTTGCTACTCACTTCCAGGACAGTGCTTGTTCCAATCCTGAGACAGGCTCACTTGTTGACTGCAGCACAAGCTCTCTGTTCCATACGCGGACCTTCCGAGCACCTACAGGTTGAGAGAGCAATGAGACAAAAGTGTAAGAAAGCACTGGGAAGAGACTTTTCTAATTTTCT
>JANHGN010016171.1:0-30213 GCA_024605025.1 Megaceryle maxima
CAACCAATGATAGGACAAGGGGCAACAGGTGCAAGCTGGAACATAGGAGGTTCCACATAAATATGAGAAAAAAACTTCTTCACAGTGAGAGTGACAGAACACTGGAACAGGCTGCCTAGAGAGATTGTGGGATCTCCTTCTCTGGAGGCATTCAAAACCCTCCTGGATTTGTTCCTGTCTGACCTGATCTAGGTGCTCCTGTTCCGGCAAGGGAATTGGACTAGATGATCTTTTGAGGTCCCTTCCAATCCCTAACATTCTGTGAATCTGTGAAATCTGAGTTATTTCAAATAGCTTTACAGATATTTTTGCAAGTTACTTGTGACTTTGAAAAGAAAGTTTTCCATATAGCAACACTGGAAAAGGCCTCTATTCCCTGACCTTACTGTTGTGTAAACCTAATCACAACCATTTAAAAAAAATTAGATTTTTGTTCTTCACATCTAAATATATATGCTTATAAGGGTTTTTTTTCTATTGTTTCCCACACACAGGGAGTTCTGAGTGCTACCCCACTTGTTTTTATCATCCCAACAGCGTGTTATCTAAGGCTGTCCAAAGAACGATGGAAGCATTCAGATAACCTCATATCCTGCCTGATTCTTGCTGTCGGTGTGCTAGTGATGACATTTGGGTTTGTTTTGACTATCTTGTATCCTCAGGAATGTAGCCATGGAAAAGAAATGTTCTACTGCATCTCTAGTAATGTTTCTTCTCACAACAGTACACTTCCACCATAGGTAGCACACCAGTCTCCAGACTAGACCAGGTACATCCTGCAGCAAGCCATACATGCAAGTTTAAAGGAGGATAGAACAAAGAGCTTTTATGTTTTGATATGCACTAAGAATTTTAAACTTTATAACTGTATTTAAATACTTGGTTTTATGATGCCATCCTTTTCCAGATAAGACTGGAAGACTTGTAGTTATTTTAAAACAGAAATTCTCAGAGGTGCCTTTCAGTAGATATTACTTGAATAACTTGCAAACCTCAAAAAAGGCTGTTAGTTTTTGTTTGCTTGTTTGTTTTCTTTATAACTTACTCTGTAATGCTGTTTAAAAGCTATAATTGCAATGTTTAAGAACAGAAACACCTCCCATGTTTCACTGCTGTCATTTAGTTTTTATTCATTTTATAAACTTTTAATGTATATTTATTAGCATGGGAGTTTTTTGAAGTCCTGAAAAAGAACTATGTCTGGTCTCTCTGTGTTTTAAACTTCTGCTGTTAAATTGAAAGATACCTATTAATTCTGTCTTTGATTTTGCAGTAACTGTCCTTTAGTGCTGAAAGCATCCCTTGTACTGGTTTATGAGTCAAGGACAATTTTGTATTCTGACTGAACTGTAACTGGTACAATTCAAGTCACTATTACAATATATGGTGTTCTAATTAGAAGACATTGCATCAATAAACCTACATAGGGGAATTTAAAAAGATTCAAGTAAAAGGTCTTTGTAAAAATTTCAAGATTGATAGAAGAAAATGATGTGCCTAACAAACAGCTTGATTTTTACATTTATAATTCTATTTATAATTTCTGAAACTGGACTGGAATGTTACTATATGCCAGGCATGTGCAGCTTGAGCAAATTCCATAAGAAAACATTCTAAACTTGGTTATTGTTCTAGTCCTCTGATTTTTAGTATATGGCTATTGGTTTTGTCATGGTTTAAATTTTGGTGATTTATGTTCCCCAAAATTCTTTTAACATTAAGCATTTGTGTATATATATTTATGTATATATAAGTATTTATATACATATGTATATATAAAAATATACACACTTAGGCCTATGGAATACGAGTGATTTAAAGATGAGAATGAGTAATATGGGTATCCTCTATATCAGTCCTGGGATTTCAAAAATGTTTTGTTATGAAGCTGTCTACTTTGAATTAGTTTTTGTATTATTGTGATCATTGTCCTTTCTTTTCCAGCCATTCCTTGACAACTAGATGTATAATGCTACTACATTTTTATGCTGCTAAATGAGGTGAAGTGGTGATGGGTTTTGTCTCAGTTCATCCTGCATGATGACACTATGACTTCTAGCTAAATAGATCTTTAAGCAAGGGGTTTTAGATGGTGATAATACAAGAATAACACACTTTTTAAAAGCACTGTTTTCATAGTAAATATTTCAAGTATCGTTGGGTTTGTTTGGGTAGTAGGTGGTTTTGGTTTTTTGTTTGTTTGTTTGTTTGGGTTTTTTTGATTGATTTGTTTCTCCTTAACTTTTTTGCAATACAAAAGAAAGATATTTAAACTTAAAATGAAACATTACAGCAAAGAAAGTGCAACCACAGTAAAGAATATACTAGTGAATATATTTAATTTAAGCTTCAAACAGAAGTGTCTTTCTGTGACTAAAAGAAATAAGGCAGAACTAGCAATTTACAAGCTTGTAGTTTTAATGGAGCTCACTGAATGAAAACTAGTTACTACATGTATTATACTATTGGACAGCCTTTTGCACTGAAGAGTGTATTTTAGATTTGTAGTTAGAAAGCAGGTTTGGTTGGTAAGCTAGAGGTATTTAGCTTTGCTTAACTAATGAACAAATCACAACCTCTGGCTTTTTATATTTCTGTGTGATCAAGTTTTCTCTTTCGTCTCAGTATCTTTTCATATTTTTATCTTGTTTTGGCTAGTTAGCAGTGCAGACGGGGGTTTGTTCTAGTTTTGCAAAACCCATTGGGATGCTCTCACTGACTTCAGCATGTGCAGGATTTCACCACTTCCATACTACTTCAAGCAGAGTTGTGCTGTGCACAAAAGTGGAAGGAGTGCTGGAAGCAGCAATATCCCCAACTCTAAATGTGTGACAGGACTTGACAGTCCAGGCAGAAGGAGAACAGCAATGTTCCACAGGCACTTGATGGTAGGGTTTTCACATGAAAAGCTGGTAGTGTGACCCACTATTTCTTCCAAGTTCCTCTCTCCAGCTGAGAAGGCATTTCAGGACACCACATACACAATTACCATTCTTACAGGAGCTAAGCAGTTTCTGACTTTCTAGAAAGTGTGCTTCTTATCAATCACAGACTTCTGAACATTCACAAAATACTTTCTCCTGGAAGTCTGTCAGATGAGCAAACCCCATGTACTACCATGGAATTCCTAGAGAATTTTCCTTCCTCCTCAAGTTTCTCTATGGATGTGGGGCAGAATGGCTCAGGTTTGCCTGAATTTTTCACACACACAATCTTTATATTTTATAGCACATGCATTATCTGGATCAAATACAGGAAGGATAATTATCTATTTAGTAGATAAACTGCTTAGTGTTTGTGACTCAAAAGCAAGCAAAACTTAAATGTGAGGATTTACTTGAACTAGCTGGTGTGAACCCTGAATAGAAGTTAGAAAGACAAAAGAAGTGGCAGAATAAACAAATGTATTGTGAGTGCAAAACATGAGATTGAATGTATTCTCATAGCAGGAAGGAGGGAGAAATCAAAAAACAAACATAACATGCAGAAAGTTTGTATTTTTATAGCAGTTTTGTTACATGGAGATCTAATTTTAAAAAGCAGTTCTTGTCTTTCAGCCTGGAAACTGCATTGCAACATTTGTTGTGTGTATTATATATATATATGGGGGGGGTTATTTTTTTCTTTAAGTTGGCATAAACTCTACAAAGGAAAATATTTGGATTCAGGCCAGTGAAGGAAATAAGTAGAAGCTTTCCAGTTTCTGTCATTCATTGTCATTGGATATGAGATTCAAGTACATGCTTAGTATAAATTCAGCATGCGACTCCAAACACTTCATGGAGAGAAATTATTTTATTATTCCTCTTTCTGCTTATTTTTCTATACCCTCCTAGATAAATGTTAATTCTTGGTGCTTTGTAAGACAGTATTCTATGGAAAAAAAATCTTCAGTTGCTGCATAGAATTCCAAAATTGTATGCAGCAGGCATTCAAGAAAATTTCAGGAACGTCTGAATTTTCAAATGTGGTTTCCTGAAGAAGAGAATGGCCACTAAATACTGGAAATTCTCAATAAAAATGCTGAAGTAATGAGCTGAAGACAAAAAGAAAGTTTGAAACTGACTCTAGGAATAAATTACAGATGTCATTCTGTAAAACCTACATTAGGTGGGATCATGCAAATTAGCTTCCACTGGGAAGCTTATGTCTGACACAAGTAGTACACTTGGCAAACTCACCTGTAGCAAAGAGAAAGATCTAATTCCACACAGCCTGCTCCAGTAACCTCCTATTTTTCCTTTGACTCTTCAGTGATGCCCTTTGTCTTGATGGCAGCTGCCAGTGATGATATTGCTGCCTTGCCGAGACTGACTGACTGCGATTTCAAGGTGGTGTGTTGTATGCATCTGTCATGATGCTTGTTTCTAGAGACAGGGCCTATCTTTTTTTTTTTTTTTTTTTCCTCTCTTTGTCCACATACTGCTTAGTACAGGGGCTTCTGATTGATGACGGGGCCTCCTGGGTGCTGTAGTAACAAAAGCAGTAATTATTATACTTTGGACATACTGTTCTGTTTCTCTGTCATTACATTTTGTCCCTATCATGAATGAGCAACATGAATCTGTCTCTGAATGACAGAGGGTCATTTTGCTTTTATTTTTAGTTCAAGTATTTGGTGGAAAAAATATTTGGTGAAGAAAAAAGGCTTAGAAAGTATCTCCATACTTGGTTTACTGCATTTTGTGGCTGTTCTGAAATGGCCACGAGTGTCAAATACCTTATTTATGTAGCCAAAGTGGTTAGTAGTTAATTTGAGTTTTTATAGTGCTGCATGAGTGCTTGTGAAAAAGTAGTGCCCTGCCTATTACACAGAATATGTTAAAATACAGGGCAATCGTGGCCCTCTTGGAAGACTAATTAGCTCATCAAAAGAGGCATGGTTTGAAGTGACAGCTTTCTAATTTTGGCCAAATTTGGTCACTTGGAAAAATAATTTTGTGGGCAAAAGACAAGTATTTTCTTTTAAAGCCAAAACTGACTACTTGGGTATAATGTGAATA
Organism: Megaceryle maxima; assembly: GCA_024605025.1. Taxonomy (NCBI): domain Eukaryota; kingdom Metazoa; phylum Chordata; class Aves; order Coraciiformes; family Cerylidae; genus Megaceryle; species Megaceryle maxima. Next base: position 5,004 of record JANHGN010016171.1, read on the forward strand.
ATTAAGATAGACCCTATAGGGCAAAAAAAAAGTTATGTGAATACAGGGACTTATATTTAAAACTGTTTTCCTTACACTGAGCACTAGCTTTTTCTTTTCATCCTACCTTTATGTATCATAGGAAAGGAATGTTTCTAATGAACTTCAAGTAAGTTTCAGGCTTTTTTGTATCATATCACAAGAGATACGTTAGCTGAGAAACAGTAAATACAAGTATCTTCCTATGCTGTTTGACTGAAGAAGTCACTTGACTGTCACTTGACTGCACACTAAAGTTAAAAAAAAAAAAAAAAAAAAAAGGAAAAGAGATGATAAAATGTGAGCATATTTAAACAATGTTCAGGTCACCTAAATTTACATCTGCTTATTTTCTCCTTCTCTTTCCATTTTTTCTCTGTTTTATTTCTTTTTTAAGGCTTGTCTGTTTTTGAATCAGGTCCTTTTATATCCCTGCTCAGTGCTCTGGTATGTGAAGTACAGTCTTTTCTTGTCCATCTATTTTTCTTTACATTAAAATTCTTAGCATTGGCCTACTACAGAATAATAGATGTCATAAAATAACATAAGTTTTCAGAGAGGGATTATTACCTTCCCAGGACCAGGTAGCTAGCTGTCATCCAGAGAGGAGATGAATCCCTAAAATTAAATTTTGAAGGAAGTAAGGTATAAAACAATACCATAACACAGTGCTTTACAGCATTTTAAATTAGCAGCATGCTGTATGCTGACACTAAAAATTTGTAACAGTGCTAGTCTGTCTGCAGTGTGAGAGAAATGATGGTCTTAGACTCCATTCATTTATTTAGCATCATATATTAAATCTGTATGCATCCAGTGACTGGGCAGTGGGATGAAAGAAAAGATTGTTTCTTCTAATAAGACAGTAATTTTTAACTATACAAAACCATTATGGGATAGCCTTTTTTGTGCAGAAATCTGGTTGTTGAAGAACAGTTTATAGCATATTGGTCATTCCAGAGACCTCGTAAAGTATCATGAAGCCTTCCTGGAGAGGTGGGACAAGTGTGAAGTTAGCCAGTTACCACAGGATAACTGACATTTTCAGTCTTTAAGAAATGAGATGTAATTTAATTTAGGTTTTATAAAAGAAAGCTAGACCTTAATGGTGAAATGCAAATATATGATTGATGGCATATTAAATCATTGCTAGTAGGCTCCATTGTACTTCTCCTAGCTGTGGGGAAAAATGTGGATGCAGCAGTTTTAAAACAGCATGTTGGAGAGAGGAAGGGGAGCTAGACCCTGGAGATGTGAAGCACTGCCAATTTTCTTAAGTTAGGTTCAGCTACAAAAGCAGTGGGAATCAAAGGCATAATACACATTTCTTCCTCATAATTTCTCACTTCAGCTCTGTGTTCCAAATCTATTTCAGTAGGTGGTTTACAGGGCACTCTAATGTGAAAAGACTGTGACAGTGAGTGAGCTGTATCAGTATTCTATCTTTGAGGTAGAGACAAGGTGTGAGAAGCTTTAACAGAGGGAATGGCATAGCTGGTGATCTTGCAGATCTGCAGGTGCACTGAAGATCCATGCTCTTATACTTCAAGGAGAAGTTACTCATAGTGAAACTGGACAAGAGACTGTATTTCATTTCTTACACATGCAAAGTAGCATGGGAAGCTTGTTATTTTAAACTGAGAACAGACACTTTTGTCTGCTTTCTGCAAATACACAATCTTGTATTGCCTAAGCATGCCAGTGGTAAAGTTACTAACAATTCTACTTGCTATAGATAAATTCAAGCTTTTGGAAGATTTAGTCACTCTGTCTACTCTGAAGTCCACTGCAACTATTGATTAAAAAGTTAGGGAAATGCAGAAATATGCAAGGAAACTTGAAACTAGCCTGTCAATTTGGCAGCATCTGTTGCTACTAAACATCAGCTAAAAAGGAAATCAGTATAATCATTTATAATCAAGTCTTCTTTAATAGACAGGAATACTGTTTCTTCTAATACCCACATAACTTAATCTGTTTAATAGTAAAGAACTGTGGACATTTTAGAGCAGATTTAGCACTCAAAGATTCTCTGAGTTCAGTTGCATGATACTTTGTATTATTAATTACTGATAGTCTGTTTCCACCTTCTTTTATTAGGATGCAGTTCTTTCTTAGATGGGTATTCTATTCTACTGGGTTTTGGTTTTTTGTTTTGTTTTGTTTTTTAACATGGAAGGCTGTGAAACTTATAGGGGGCTTCCAAGAGGTCTTATATCTTGGAACTAAAGGAGGATGCAATAAGAAAAACATCCTGAAATTTTATTAGGGCATCAAAAGAGGAGCCTCCTGGAACTGAGGGAGGAACTTTGCCGAAAATGTGCAAATACTCCCAATGCTTCCAAAACTAGAGCCAAAAAATCTCCAACATTGTGTTTGTTTTGCTATAGTTAGGTATATGCTGGGAGCTCACTTGGAACTTGTTCATAGCTTCAGTATTTTAACAATGTAAACTGCATTTAACAGACTGTATTTTTAAATTGTTGAGATAATGTTTTACAAGTAATTATTGCTTATGGTGACACTTAGTAACTTGTGCAACAGCTTCTAGCTGTTTCCTACAATAAATGGGATAGTGCCAATGTAAAATTAGAAAATAACAGAATCTGTGCATCAGGATATCACTTGATGCTAGACAAAAGTATCATGGGACTAGTACAAGTTTATGAAGAATATCCAATGACCCAAAAGAAAGAAGTTGTTAGAGTGAAAAGATGAAGTAAACTAGATACAGCATAGCAACTAGGTAAACTGTTGTGTTAAAACTGTTAACTAACTTTCCTTCTCTATAGAACAAGAGTTTTAAAAAAAGTTGTTAATATATGTTCCTTGTAGTATACCTACCCTTTTTAGAAAAAAAAAAGCAAAGAGCATAAACCAAACATTTAAACTGCTGTTTTGCAAATGCAAAAATAATGTCTCAATTGGAATATTAAAGGAATTACAGAAACATTTCTATTTGAATTATTCCAGGATCTCCACTTTTGGGCTAATTCTACTATCAGAACTCTTGTAAACAAAGCTCTGCATCAGTTCCCTTAGGATTTCTGCAAATTACTAATGGCTATTAAGAATTCTTTACACGTTGGAACACCGTGTTGATCCAGACTAACAACTTCGAATTCGTTTTTCCTCTGCATGCAGTGTTAGTGTTCCTTGAAGTTTTAAGGATATTTCAATCCTGAAAAGACTCCATTCATGAACAGTAGCATTCTGCATGCTCTTTTACTTGGATTTAAATTTTTGTGAGGCTCTGCAGTGCTCCAAAATCTCAATCTTGAATGTATATGGTTGACTAAAAATGCAGAAGCAGTCCTATTTACTTCAAGAGGAAAAAAAGAAAAAAGGCTTAAGTGCTTGTTGGAATATTGTAGGAATCAAGTTTTTACTCTGACAACAGTCTACTTGTAGAATATTGACCATTACACAGTATATACCCAGACTGACTACAGTATCCTGGGCAGCAGACAAATACTGATAAATTAATAATTCCATTGATAATTGTTAGTGACTATTCAACAATTCAATACTCAATTAAATATTGAGTTCAGCATATTAACGGAATGGCATTTTATATCTAGGCCTTGCAGGTTGCACCTTCAGTTTGATACTGAAACTAATTTTTATTTAAATTATTTGATATTAAAAAAATACTTTAATTCATTATATGTGTTTGTGATATTTAAATATATTTGTCAGAAGCATGGGAAGAAAGTGGCAAGATTTAAATGCTATCTTCTAAACTGAACGTTACAAGGCAATTCAAACTAGAAATAAATTATCTTTAACAGAAGGCAAGTACAGATTTTGTAATATAAAAAAAATATTTGTGAAGGGGAAATTAAGCAAATATGTATTTAGTGTTCTAGAGAAAAGCAGAAAAGAATAAAGCTCCCAATTTGCTAATGGTTAACCCCGCCAGAATCCAGGCTTCTAATATTGCACCTTGTCATCTTGTCCTAGAAAAAATATTAGGTCTTCCTCTTTCTGGAATGGAGTAAGGAGAAAGACAAGAAAAGCAGAGGGCACTGTATTGATAGGAGCAAGTGCATAAGAAGTAATCATGATGATATATTTGAGAGTGAGGTTCTGTTGCAGTAGATAACTGTACAACTCTTTCCAGTAGTATTTGAGAATCTGCAAGAAATAAAAAGATGGCAGTGATATCTCTTCTTTCCTTGCTGACAAGAGTTGTGGTAGGGGTAACATATGGTACATTAAGATGAACACAGTGGCCAAGTTGCTTTCATTTTTAGTGTACTTTAGGAACCTTTTCAGCTTAAAAAAAAAAAAAAAAAAAAAGGCCTGTGAGAGGCTTATCTCAACCTATGTTAACTGTAGAGCAGTTACTTTAACCTTTGCAACACATCTCTGTAGCCGTCCATTATTACATGTATACTGTTATTTCCCTGTATAAAATGATAATGCATAACTCACAGGGACTTCTAATAGATACAGAAATAAGTGTTACAATACAGACTTATGTTTCTAAGTGTACCGTTGAGAAATTTAGCTGTTGTTTTAGAAGCAGACCAGCAGATGGTGCTCAAAAATTAATTGCAGCATAATTCAGTTGTGATGGTGCATTTTCAATTATTTTTCTTTTTTTTTTTTTGGTCTTTATAGACTGTTTTTTAGACACATTTCTTAATTAAGTGGAAATGTGAATAAGGATGGAAGAATACCCAGCACATCTTGGAAATCAATCTCTGAATACTTACGAGTTTTCTTCTAGTAGTAATTGTTGGGTTTGATTTAATTATTATTATATTACTTAATTTCAGCTAACATATTAACAGCTTTACCTTAAAACTCTAGCTTTACTCCTAACCAGACTGTAGATTTAGGAATAATTATAATGATATTTGGAGGGGTGATGGAAGCTGCAGATGTAGTTGTGAAATTAAAAAAAAAAAGTAATAACAAAGAAGTCCCTGCTTGAACTGAAGTTCAGCTCCAAAGATACACCAGTAATCTTAAGAACCTTTGTAATTTTATACACAATATATTAACCATAAAACCTGCAAATCAGAAAATTAATTGTTGATTTCATATTCACAAAGCAAGCGTTGGCCTGTGTTAAAAAGCAGTAGACTTCACATGCTCTGCCATCCTGTTAAGTCTCAGTCTGGGGCTGTGACAGCCTATTGATGTGCTGTATTCTAGATGCTGCGAATTATATGCCCAGGCACTTTGAAACCTAGAAGCTTTACAATCCATGCTTTCTTGGGCATTTCACTTGCAGACACCTTGATAAATGCCCACTTCTGTTTATGCAACAGAGTGTGAAAAGGAACCTAGGTTGGGAGCTTTGGTGAACCCCACCCAAAGTGTACACTCTGTGCTTGACTAAGTGTATCATCAAGTTAATGAAGCTGTTTTGTTTGAACAGTAGAAGCTTAACATTGGCAGTAACTGCCTTGAGGTAGCTGTACTGGAAAAAAAAAGAGAGATTTGACAAAGAATCAAGTATGACATGGTATACTGGTGGTGCCATTTTTTGAAGGAAGCATGAATTAGACTGGTCTTTGGCAGAACAGGGATGTAAAACAGTGCTAGCTTGCATATCAGTGGAGACAGCGACAGAACTTGCAATTGTTGTAAAAAGTCTATGGCAAGTAACAGATTTTGGGTTACATAAATTCAAAGAAAATCCAGGTAGAGTATGCACTGCAGTGGAATTTAGGAAGTAGAAATTACATGTATGCATACAGACACACACGTCCAAAAAAAAAGTCACCCCAAAACCAAACCCACCCATGCATCCTTTGCAAAGGATAAAATTCAATTTAGAAACAGCATGCAAATAAAACAAAGTAACAGTCTTTGTTCTCTTGCTGGTAAGTGCATTGTTATAGACCTACTCTTAAACTTTCCATTAATGCTTGGACATTAGGGGAAAAAAAGTAAAGATTAATCTACTCTCTGTTAGGTTGCACATAAAAGGAGGGGCATTAATACAGGACCTTGAAAAAATAATTTTCAAATAATCACAGATCATATAGTTGCTCTGTATATTCCTCAATGCTTGGCATACCTGCTGTAACCATGAGAAGCAGATCTCTGTGTTAGGTTTTCTGCTGTAAGCTACTGAGATTCCTGCATTTCCAGAAGAAGGAGAAAAAAAAAAAAAAATTACTAAAATGTAAATTCACTCAATTCAAAACTGTATAAGTGTACTTAGAATGTGATTTTCATGGACTTTATCTATGACCTAAGATAGACTAAGATGGAATAGTCTACCCAGAAAGTGCAAAGCCATACATATGGCAGATTGACTAACTTCCAAGTATGCTGTAGGCATGAACTGAAAAAGAAAGGTATTTTTGTAACTACCAGTGTCACAATAATCCCGTTTGAAAGTTATGTGTGCTGTGACATGTCTTTGAAGGTAAAATTGATCAAACAATTTGAAGCTCCTCAGTTCTTATTCTGCTGACAGCTTAGGCTTCTGCATGTAGAATGCTGCTCTCTGCTTTAAAAACTATAGGAATGAGTAATTTGTTCATATTTTTAGTAACCAGGCAAGCATTTATTGATTTTGTGGACTATATGCATTACCTGAGCTTCCATGGCAGAGTTAGGGAAAAATGCAAGCAAGTAATTTATACAGCTAGAATCTTTGAATGCAGCTATTACTCTGTACTGCGTATGAGGTTAGAACTGCAGTTTATGTGCAGCTTAAAATCAAGGCCATTCCTTAGAGTTAATCTACCCCAAAACAAGATGTTTTGGGCATGTTCTCATGGAAGTGGTCAAGAGCTCCTTTGGAAATAACAAGGATGATGGTGACTATTAAAATTAAGCATGGCTGCAGATTTCTCTTTGCCACACTACCATCCTTTCTTTGTTTTGATTTTTTAGTACTTTTGTTGCTCTCTAACTCACGTTGCATGGGACATTTACTGCACTCCACATAGTGTCCATCAGTCCTCTTATTTCAGTATAGACTGGTTGAAATCCTTGCTTCCTGCTCTAAATTCATAATAGTCTTTAAACAGTTTTACTGACATTCATTTTTGGCTAGGGGATGAGATCATTCTTCTCTTAAACTGGGTGCATGGATATGCTGAAGTGGAGGTCATGGGGCTGAATGTCAGGGAGTTCAGGCATGCGATAGTTGCTGACTGCTGTTTTTTTCTGTGGAGAATAGATTTCTGTGACAGAGGCTCTGAAACCTCTGGCAACATGTAGTGGACAGAGACAGCAGTATGCTCAGTGCAGGACTACGTAAGCCTGGTAGTTTATCTATTTTGATAATAGCTTAAACAGGAAGTTATTTTCACCTGATGCTTGTGGGCTGCCTAACATGGTGTTAAGGGCCCAAACTAAGTTTGCCCTTCAAGAAAATGCAGTGCTGATTACCTCAAAACCTGGTTCTTGCAGTAGGCTATCAGGTCTTTAGAGAGAGGGGCCTGGTCACTAGATATGGTTATATCCACAACACATATCAGTTGTCCCCTGGACAAGAGAGTACTGCTCTGGCTCTAGGCCTAAGTTGTGTGTGCATGAGAGAGAGTGTGTGTTTTCAGCTCAACGTATTTAGAACGAAGCAAAGGATGTGCAGCAGTTCATGGGACTGGTAAAATACTCATAGATAGCATTATACAGACGGTATGGGAAAGAATACTGTCTGGTACAGTTAAGCCACACCAGGAGTGTTGTAACAGTTAAGCAGCACAGATGAAAAAATGTGCAGGGTTCAGTCTTGCTCCATGCTGATTTATATTCAACTGTATAGACACAGCCTGCCTTTATGACTGGTGAAAATTCTGTGATAATCAACTGCCCATCAACGATTATCAGGAGATACCACTGTACCATTTACAATTCTCAGACAATGTCAGAAGAGGCTAATAAAGACTTAACATAAACTTGTTTATTTAGCACCTACTTAATAAACAAAATAAACTGAAATCAAGCACAGAATTATAGTGATTTCTTGTTCTACCTGCAGAGGGCATTCATACTATTCAGTACATTGTTCCTCTCTTGTTTAGAGTGAATTTAAAGCATTATTTATGGTTATCACAGTTAAGGGTGCATCAATCAGGAGCTTTGTGATATTTGGTCTGCTGAGCACACCTTCATTCTGTAGAGACTCTGAGAACCTATACCTGGGAATATATGAAATGGCTGAAAAATGTCATTGTGAGAAAAGTTGTAAGAGAGGGTATCTTCCTAGACAAAAATACCATTTTGCTTGCTGAACTACTTTTAGTTACAAAGTTTTTTAAATTATTGTTATTACTAATTTCTAACCCTTTACATTTTAATAAATTTTACATGTGAGTTGTGCACAATGCTAAACTCTTAAATTAATTTTCAGTAAAACTACTCCCCAGAGCTTGCACTGAATTTGCAGAGAGCAGCAAAAGTTGCAAATACAAAAATTTTGGAAAAGAATTAAATCCAGCTAGACTGTAGAAAGATGTTGGGTTTTTTCTTGGAACCAAGAAGCTTAAGAGGAAAAGGTCATTATATCACAATTATTAATAAATATATTTTTCAAAGCATTTGTTTCAGTATTAAATTTATATTAAAGTGATTGTTACTGTTTTCTTGAAGAGGGAGCATGCCCCTTCGGTAGGCTCAGGAAGTATCTTCATAAAGGATCTCCCCATCCTGGAAGTGGTAAGGGCAAGGAATGTAGACTAGCTGGAAGAACAGGTCTGATAAATGGTAACCCAGGCCCTTTGTACCAGACAATGGCAACTGCTGAAAAAACACTGGCAGGGCAGTATTAGTCTGCACAGGAGACAAGCTGAAGCACAGAAAACTTGAAATCCTATTCATGAGATAGTTGTTGATCTTTAGATGCCTCTGGAAGAGAATGTTAGAAAGTTGGAGTCTGTATCTGTTGAGAATAGAGCTTTAAGAAACAGTGAAAGAGGAACAAAATGAGTTTGAACCTTTTTTTGAGACTAGTCATTCTACTTTTGGGCATTCATTCTTATCACAAGCTATAAAACAATATTCTGAGCAAGTCTGTATGCACTGTCAAAGTGACTGTGAAGTATCGCTGAGAATCGGGGCACTGAGATGAGGATACAGTGCTTGTCAGGAAGGTCATGCTTGGCAGCAGACACACCTGTATTGCAGAACACACAGTATCGCTAGAACTGCACTTTCCTTTCATGTAGTAATCCAGCATGTATTCATAAAACTGAGAGTGACTGAATGCTATATTCCAACTTCTAAGTGCCTGACAGCTCTCCCCTTGGACGCATGTATTTCTGTAGTCTCTTTATACTGTCACAAGCTGCTTGACACACAGCTTTCTCCTCTGAACTCTCATCAGCTCTCTGACAAAGCTTATTGACTGTTCCTTGGTGGAACTTAACATAATAAATATTTGAGTGCAATCACTGCAGATGGTGTGCTAAGACTTACTGTTTTCAATCATATTTTTAATACAGGGGTCTTTCTGCTTATTCACACTTCCAGTAAAATAGTTTATGAGCCTTAACAATTTGAAAAGTGACTAGGGTTACAGTGATTGCCAGGTGGAAGAAATTCAGGAAAGCTTTTCTTGCTGTCTGACACGGAGATCTCTTTCTGTAGAATCCCTCCATTGTTACAATGGGCTGTATAGTATGCTGGTAAATTAGGCTTGTGCTGCCTTGTGCATGTATCTATGTATGGGAATACACAAATACTCTTAGGTCTGCTGGGTCACATGTTGCTAAAGATATTAAATTGCAGCAGTTACCTGACATTCGTATGCCTCTGAGTAGTGAAAGGAAGAAGGGGAGGAATTGTTGAAACTTGCTGTTCGTTGTAAGCTTGGCAGGAGATTCTACAGATTTTTTCTATTCCTCTTTTTAAATCATAGATTTAAATCAGTTTTACATACTGTTGATTAAACACGAGTGCTATTCAAACGGGATCTGCTAGTGAAGTGGACCCTGAAGCAGATAATGAGTATGATTTTTAGCAGAAGTGGGAAAAGGCATTACCACCTCGTTCCTTTATCACCGGTTCTGTGGTAGCAGTCGTAAACAGTTTAATCTATTAGATTATAATTCCACTGTTCCCAGTTGGTCCCATTTTTTCATCATGTCTACTAAGCATATTGGAGGCCTGAATTCAGAGGTGTTAAGCTGACTTTTACAATTCAGTAAAATTGCTGTGTTGTTTCATGGGACAGGGTGAAGCTGTTAATAATCTCTGGAAAGTATAATTGGTCTTGATGAAATTTCCCACATAAAAATGATAAACTGTATGCAAAAGCTAAAACATGCACTACTATCAGGTCAGGAGGTTTTCCTGTAATTTCTAGCACACTTTTTTTGATACTTTGCTTTTCCCAGCTAATAATTTTCTCCTTCAATGAATTAAATCCTTTCTGTTAATCTGTAACTGAAATAGATTGTTTGCAAATGAAATGCTACGGTTCTAATCAGATTGCTGTCTGCTATGGCATTTTGCAACATGTGATACTCGCTGGTATCTGGTGTAACCTGGAGAGATGTCTGGAAAAGCAAGCTTGCTTGATAACCACAGGGAGTAAGGTGTGTTGCATGGAAGGATTTAAGAAATACTGCTTCACTTTCTTCTTCCCAGCATTAGGTTATAGTTGTCATGATTTAAGCAGATTCCTAGTGTTCTCTTATCATATCACACTAAACTTAGATACCTTTTTTGTGCTTACTGTTGTTTTTTAACTGGATGATGTTTGACTTGCGTAGTCATCAGAAAAAGCTTCAGGATTTTAGTCATTTTTTAAGGAACTGTGTACAACTTGGATTCATGTTTATAAAAGCTACACATAATTGCTACTGCTTTTAAGAGAAGAATCTCTTCACAGGGACTGAAATAATGAATTCTGAATGCTGCCCTCAATATCTCCCCCATGTTCTATTTTGCTGAAGATTGCAGAGTGCATATTTTCTTATCATAGGTCCCAGATGTCTAGGATTCTTTCTCAGAGGTAGCTTTCAAAATATATCTTGTGATTTAATTGGGAGTTGAGAGACTCAGTTAAAACTAGAAAAATTGGCATGTGTAAGGATAGAACTTCAATATATTACCAAATTGTTGCTCTGAAATCTATCTCCTTGTTTTTTTTCTTCTTCAGTACTGTGGTTCTCTGAGCTTAAAGAAAACTATGGAATATGTTCAAAAATGACATTGAAAGAGCCATCAATTAGGGATGATCTTCACAATGATCAGTAATTGTTATTGGTATGTAGCACCTATGAAAATCCTGGTACAAATTCACTCAGGAGACAGGACAGCAGTTTCCAGCTGTTGTGCAGGTGAACAGGCTTCTGATTAAAGTCTCAGACAAACTGCACATGAAAAAAAATGCTGTAAATAGCATCAGGACTAGAAGTCTTAAAAGAAAAAGTATATAAGATAGTATTACAATATGTATAAACCAAAGTACATGTTGTCCACAATAATAAAATTTATTAGGAAAAAGAAAGAAAATTAAAAAGCATCCACATGCATTTAAAATATTTATGATAATTCCCTCTTCCTCATTATTCCCCATCTAAGTGATCCCTACCTAAGTCCTGTTTTCTAGCTGCTTTTGTGAACTAATTGAAAGAGAAATGGGGACTTAAATATCTGTGATCTATGAAAAGTTAAACTTCTTAGCCTGAATGTCAGGAAGAAGGAAATCCTTGAAAACATCTATGCTTGAACCTTGAAACATCAGGTAAATTTGGTGAATTTGAAGAATCAAAAAGAATCTTGCCCTTGAAGCCAGTAGGCTGGAGTTTATCTGTGTATGGGTGGAATAGGTTCTCTTCTTTGTAGAGGGTAATTTCTGTTATGTTTTACTAGAAAAGCAATACTTGTTTCTCTGACTCCTTCATTCCTGAAATACAACAGATTTGCTTATTATTGTCTGCTTTTCTTACAACAGAACATATATTTAGTCTGATTTGCAATTTATAAACATCATATTAACTGAATAAAGATGTATTCAGGTTAACTATCAGTGGTTTAAATCTTTATGAACTAGAGTTTACATTTTGTCAGCTACAAATTTATTCTGTAACATTTATAATTTTTATCATAAAAGTATTAAAAATCTGATATTATATTGAAAAACGTGGACAAAAGTAATTTCATTTTATATTCAGCTATTCCAATCAAAAATTGCAGTAGTCTAGATAATTAGAAATTTAGTTGTCTCTGCCATTTGAGTTTGAAAGACCTAAATTCAGATTCATATTCACTGCCTTTCCAGCTGACATAGGAATGATACCTGCTTGCAGCTACATCACTTTGCTTCTGTTCTTTTTATACATCAAGACAGTAACAAATCTCAATTCCTGACTCAGTCTAGACAGTTGATCAAAGTCATCAGAGTGCAGACCTTGAAAACTACCAGCAATAAACTGTCTTGCTCTTGACTAAGGATGAAATCATGGCAAAATTCATACTGAACTTTTCTTTATGCACTCTGCATATTTTTGTTAGTGCCATGTGAAATAGAAAAAAGTATTTTGAAACAAATTTAAACAAACAAACAAACAAACCCCAAAACAACTTATTTGCTGGAAATAATGACACATTATTATTATACAGTCTAGCCTAATAGTCACTCTGATCTAGAGAGGACAGAGTAACTTGGGGATCAAAGCCTCAGTATGCACAGTCACACTGTTAACCATCTGTCCAGCCCAAGCACATTATTTTCACTTGTGCCATGAATCTGTTCCTGTACCTTCACGTTCCTTGACCATGTAGCCTGGCCTTGATGGACATTTTTACCTCTTCATTCTCGTATTCTCATCCCAGTCTTCATATTTTATGCTGAAAAATACAATGTTTCCTTTTAGCATTGATAATCACAGTCTATATTTTTAAACAATTTCCTTCTGCCTTCACAGGAATCTGTCTCCTGAGCCACTGTGCAGCTTTCTCACTGCTCTTTTTTGTTCACTTTAATTTCAAAAATTTTCTGCCCTTGGGCAGAAGGTGCATCTTGAATTACTTAAAATGGGTTATGCAGCAGGATTCTGTCTGTAAAATCAATAGACAAGATTTAGTTCACTTGAAAAATGGTTGTGTGACTCAACCCAAATTGTTATCATACTGAACAGAGTCCACAGCTGCTTATTTTTCAAATGTCATTTCATAAATAGTAAAATTAAAAAGGAATACAAACCATTTAGGCTGATTCTATATTTCCCCTTATATTCTCCTGCTTCTGCCTCCAGGCAGCTCAACCCTGTTTCAATCTTTTCTCTTTAACTGTTTGGCCTAAATAGACTCTAATGCATTTAATTAGCATATACATGTTTATCTTTATGAATCTTAGCCTGGAATGAAGCCCAAGAACTTTTATCTGACTATAATGGGCTGACTTTTAAGGTTCACCCAGGTGCATAAGCATTTCATACATGGCTAGGGAGAAATAAAATACTTCCTTGTCCCAGTGCTGTCACTTTCACACACACTGGCCTCAGAGTTGTTAATAAGGCCATTCAACATCACCACTATACATAGAGCTTCTAAAGTCAATACCCAAGCAACCATTCAGCAGAGCTGTAATTTACCTTCCAACACCACTAAACTGCCTTTACCAGCTCTTTGAATGCCTAATGCTTGAAAAGTGTGGTGCATTACAATGTAAAAAAATAAGATTGAAGGCAAAATCCTGAGATAATAATTACAGTAGTTTCAAAGAAACCGCAGACATCTATAACAGTCCTTTACCTTTACTAAAAAATGTGGTCTTTCTGTTTTGAAATCATACTTCCAAATATATCTAAAGAACCTCAGAACTTAGGGATGGCCTCTGAATGGCATACCAAATGTCTTATCTAGCCTGGTATCCTGTCTCAGAAAATGCCCAAAAATGGATGTTAAGGGAACACTATAAATGAAGGGAAAGCATATATGCTTCCACAGACATTCCTATCATCAAGCAATCTATGGTTAAGGAACTTCCTGAGCCAGAGATGATGCTTTGTATTTAATAACTCTTGATGGATTTCTTTCTTGTTAACTTGTCCAGTCTTTTCCAGGAAGAGATAGGGGAGATAAAACTGGTGCTCTTTTTATTTTCTAACCTTTATTTCCTGGAAAAACATTGGCCCCATTTCACAAAGTCAGAAATAGCTGTAGTGTTTCTATAGCAGTTGAGTGGCCTATGGTTCCAGTAGAGAATGACAGTGGCAATTTCACATCTCCTGGCATAAATGTGTGACACTGGAGCTACATATTGGTCATGGAGTGGGACTGACCAATGTATTCAAAACCTTTTTGCTGTATTTAGTTGGTGTTTTCCAAAGAAAAGCTTAAAAATACCTTTAATGAGATACTCAAAAGCTGAATCTTCAGATCTTTTAATTGTGCAGTTGTAATGCTACGCATAAAACATTGCAGTCTTCTAAGTCTGGTCTAACACCCAAGTTAAATCAGTTGATCTAAGGTCATTTCTGTTTGCTGGTTCCATATGGAGCAGTTAAAGCTCTAGCCTATGTAGCTTTATTTTATTTTATTTTACTTTTTTTTTTTAAATGAAAATATCTGGACAATTTCACATAACCTTGTCTGATTAGTACACAGTACTTAACTAGAGTGAATTAATAGATGTTAATGTACAGTAAAAAGCAACATAAACTGCTGCATGTATACAAAGTCATTAGCATGTGAGAATTCTAAGCATCATTGTATTTGTTTTTATGCCATAGTAAATAGAACAAAACCAAAGGAAGAATGAAATAACAGCAGCTCTGATGCCAGGGTGAGTGATCCCTATGGTGTATGGACACAATCCTTCAATTAAAAAAAATGGGAAACCTAGTACTAGAAAATGCTCCATACATTTCCTAAATAAAATCAAACTTAGCTAAAACATAACTTCTTAAATTAGAAGCATTTCACAATGCTGAATATGTACACTGCCGTTGGTAAATCAATAGCAAATAGGCATGCATACAAGTTATGTTTTCATACAACACACACCAAATCTAGACAGCTTTCTCATTCTGTGTTGCCATGGGCTTACTGTTGTGTGTGAAACTACTCTGGTGCTTAATTACCACTTTTTGTTTATGGGGCACATATGGTGATATATATATATACAGGGGGATACATACCAGAGAATATTCTTGTGCTACCCTTGAGCTATCCTGTCCTGTATACTGCTTCTAAGCACAGCCAGAGAGATAGAGAGTTTTGTTTCTACATTCTCCAGGAAGCCTGGCTCTGAAAATGAGTTGTTAGCCCATACTGAGCTTCACTCAGCTGCTAGTTTGAAACTGTCTTTGACACGTCTGCACAAGATGTGTTGACTACACATAGATGCTCACTAACAAGGTAATTCTGTAAGGAGACACTGGCAAACTGCAGAAAAGAAAGAGAGTCAAAGTTGGGCTTTGAAATTACTTGAAATTATTTATGCAAACTCTCAAACTCAGATCAGTAATAAATTTGAGCTGAAGACCTCAAAGAATTTCTGCAACCTATGTTTCATCTCCTCCCAATGAGGCAAATGCTAGACACAAAGCAACATTCAGCTGTAGTACGCAGCCTTGAGCCCCTGTCCATGTTCATTCTTGCTTCTTAAAATCATAACAAGAAGTGATATACTTGGAAAATGTGTTTGAAAAGGTCGTGGGAATTACCATGTTTGGTAAACTCTGTGATGTACTCTAATGGAAACCATTATGTAAGTATCTGTTCATGACTTCTATTCAAGTGTTTATTGAAAAAAAATTATATTCCAGCCTTCTGAAAGCTTAGAGCCCTAATAATCTCTGGATCTATGAAGCAGCACAAGTCCCTACAGTGTGACATGAACAGAACTCGGTGCAGTGTTCTATTCTTCAAACTGCCACCGTTTAGAGGTGGGATGAGCCTTTTTTTCAACAAAAAAAAATTCTCCAGGTGCCTTGAATTCAGTATATGCACATATGTGACCAGAATTATCTTGGATTTGTCTGTGCTGAACAGCTCACTTCCATCTTGTGTTTTAAATAGACATGATAAATACTTCCCTTTGGAGCTGTATTGTGGGGTCCATTCCAGTAGTAGGTTCCTAAAGCATACTTGAACAAGTGTGCTGCACACAGAGCTGTGTCTCTTTCTTGTTAGCATTGCAGAGGAGGAATGTCTCTTCCCTCTCTCCTTCCCATGTATTCAGTTGTCTAATCAGAGCATGCAGTTCATAATATCTGAGGTAAGTATTCAACTCCCTCTCCATGCTTCAGAAGCATCTTAACATATGGCACTAGATTCCACCTAAATGTATGTAGTGCCTCAGGATGTCCAGAAAGCCTGATCCTTTTGAAGTTACCCAGGCTAGTTCTAAGTGAGCTAGCTAAAGTACCAAGAAATGCAAATTTGTGCAGCATAAAGCTTCTCCTTGCTTTCATGATACAGTACAACCACAGCAATATTTCTTTCAGACCTAAGATACCTCCTCTACTGATAGCCATTGCTACATTTTCTGTATCTCTGTTGAAGAAATTCCCAAATATCTTTTGGATCTAAGTGTATTTTTCTAACAGAAAAAAAAAAAAAGGTAATTATGTTTCTTGTAGTGTTATTTTGTGATACAACGACATAAATTAATGCATTAACTAAACACTTGAACAAAGGTGTTTTTCTTCATAGATTTTTTTAGTGTTTAGGTTTTACAGACTTCAGTGTTGAAGATTTTTGCACATCATAGTTTCCTAGTATGAACATTCATAACTTGTAAGTTTAGTGCATGATAACAATTTAGTGAACTTGCAGTTTCTTCTAAACTCTAGGTAAGGTTAACATTTAAATTTATTCTTATCTATCCTTCATTGCAGCTACTGTGGTTAAAATTATTTGCAAGCGTTAGACAAAGCTGTTTAAAAAAACCTAATTAACATTGCAACAGGATACTTCAGGGCATATGTGATTCTATATCTTAAATCACTCACTACTAGGCATCACCTAAAGCTTTCTAATATTACTCAGGTGCAGTTATTCCACATGAATACCACACTAATTGTTGTTTAATGCATTCCCAAAAATACTGTTCAACAAACAAAATAACTTACAAATCATAACATGTAAGTGTGGTAAAACAGTCACCTTGATGATCCAAAGGCAAAAATAAAACACTAGCAGAGTAAAAACATAATGGTAGCAATGGGAGTACATCATAGTATCATGCTGATCTTAAATATGACCCAAAAAAGTAAATGCCTGCAATGTACACATTAGGAGCAAAATATATTTGGGACAATATTAATGGAAGAAAAAATGGGTTTGGATTTGACCTTACATTTACTATTACATGTAGTAGCAACCTTTGGGAAAACTCTCTATAAAAGGCAAGAATTACTTAGTCCTCTATCTGACAATATATGGGGTACCTTTTTGTAGCTCAACTATCAGTCCAAAGCATTAAATGGACAACAGCATTGCTCAACATTTAGAAACCTGTCTGTCTTTGGATGACCAGCATAGATATGACTTACACATAAATTATTAAAATATAACATTAAACACAAAGACTAAATGGTATTATCTGTGTAATCCTGTTTAGGTTAACGGAATCAGTGAGACTTTAGTTACTGTAATTGGATTCCATTGCAAAGCAGTACACCAGTACAAACCCAGCTGTAGAATAATTTTAATATTACTTTGGGTCACATAGATAGGACAGTCCTAACTTGAATTGTTTTCTACTTTATTCCTTGTGTAAGAGGAGATTTTTAATTTTTTTTTAATTCCATTGCACTGCAACAATCAACTACTCCAAGTGGACAGGCTGTTGGACTAGATGATTGTTGTAGGTCCCTCCCAACTGAATTATTCTATTCTATCCTAAATAAAATAAATAATAATAATAATAATAATAAAATAAAATCAGTAACCCTACAACTAACTGGATATAAATCCATCAACATATGTTTTTATGCATAGGATGTCTTTATGTTCAGATGTTTATCAAATCCATGTATCAGTGCCCTACTTGTTAAATCTCTGATGTGTATTTTGAGCCTACTTATTTTAAAACCAGTTTTATAAAACCATGTACTTAAAAATACAGCATCCACACCATCCCATTTTCTTTAAGATCATCTGCTGATGTGATTTAAAGTAGTGATATCCCAGTTGTGCAGTTAACTAGCTGTGATTTTATCAAATTGCATAAAAAGCTCCATGAACAGAGGTTATTTAACATGAGAAATAATAATTTTAACTTCTTTATGGTGGTAATATTTGCTATTAAGAAATGCTCCCTGAGCTCCTTAGAAAAAAAGGTGTTAACAAAATGCTTACTATTCCTCTTGTGTATTTATAGGTAAGATGTATGTAGTGTTCTTCAATTAAATGCAGTTTAGATGGGCTCAAAACCCTGTCCCTGTGCCTACAGCAATACTTTCAGTGGCTGTATGCCTGTGTGTACATGCTTCCCAAAACCTCACCCACAAGCTGGAATGCAAACACAGAAAAAGCAACTGTTCAACAGGATGCGATGTAAGCTCACTGCCTGCTCTGGAGAAAAAAAAAAATTAAATACAGATTTAGTCTTCATTTAAACAAATGCAAGAATCATATAATAATTCCTTGGGTTATCTTTATATTTTAAGGGTAAAATTTTATTATTATCATGTCTATTATATAAGCAGAATAAACCAGCCTAGCTTTCTAATATATTTTAATTATGCATAATAAAATAAATTTAACAAGAAAAATACCCTTCAATTCCATATTCCATTTCACACCTGCATTGAACAATATTATTCAAAACAACTACTGTGTGATACAGTATATACAAAACTACACTAAGGGAGCATTCAGGTTACATCCTTAAATCATGGAATGTCACCAATATGCTGTTATAGATTAATAATAAAGAAAGATGACCTTGTAAACAGACCTTTACAACAGTGAAAAATATCATAAGACTCCTGTGGTCTGTCGAACACTTCAAATAGCTTTCACCACAGGCAATAATGGGCATACCTGTTTGAAAATCATATGGTCTACTACATTTCTACAGCATCTTTCATCCCAAAATATTTGTATTCCACATTTCTGGCAACCTCTTGAACAGAGGAGAGCAACCATCAGCACTCTCCTACCATGTGGGTGGAGGCATGGAGGTTTTCCCAAAGCTATCTAGGACAACTCCTGACTGTTACGAAAAATGTCATGGGATATTACTGCTTTTTCAGAACAGGCAGGACTTTGTTTTTAGTAATTTAACTTGTATGAAAAACCCATCGTTAGTAAGCTTCCTGGAACTCCACTTCTCTACCTAAGACAGAGGTTGTCCTTCAAATAGCAATTGGAATTAACAGTTCTGGATAAGCATAATTTGAAGGTTATGCTAACAGTAATCAGAGCTCAGTATTAATCAGCAAACATTTATACTGCGTGTACAGTGGCACCGAGTACATCCACAGAGTGCAGTGGGTGGCAGCTTGTCCCACAGGTTAATGCCTCCAGCTAAATGATTGTTCTATGTCAAACCATAGAAAAAAAAATTACATTATAGCAACTTTGCAGTTAATAACCTGCCACTTCATTAACTGCTACAATGATCTCTTCACAGATCTGTTTGAAAAAGCTAGGGAACTTTAAATGTTTTTTCTTTTGACTCTTCAATAGGAGAGACATGAATAGTGTATTAATAGCCCATTTACTTGGTATTTGCTATTGCAGCCCTTTGTTTATTGTGTATAAGAGTTATAGTTGCTTTACATGAGCAAAGTTCAGGACAAAGTTGGGGAACTTCATAAAGATACAAAAACTTAAAAAAGAGCATATGACTCTGTCATCTTCTTTGCAACTTGAACACACAACTGATGCTCTATTGTTTAAAAAACAAAAGTGCCATAGGAGTCCAGAATTTGTTTTTAAACACTGTAGACCCTGAGGACAAATGGTATCTCCAGTATGTCATAAACTCAACTATTTTAAGTCTAGTCAGCATAAAACTGTCACTGCAGAACATGGCCTGGAGGCACTCAAGGTTAGAGCCTACAGCCTGTCAGCATTTCAGAGGTGCTTATTTAACCTAGAGATCTGGATAAGAGAAGTGGTAGTTTAAGAAGGTAAGTGTAACCTCTCCCCTCTTAATTGAGATTGCCATTATTCAGTGAACTGGTTTTGAGTTTTTTAGATAATTCCTCAGCCCCTTTTGGGAATTGACACAACTAACAGATATTTTTATGCCATTTCCCTGATGTCACTTTTCTCCCTGGCATTGTTGAGGTTCTATTAGCCTGTGTGAGCTCTTCAATAGCTTGCAATCTTCATGGCATTAGTACTTGCCAAAAGAATTAGGCTATGTCATATAGTGATTTTTGGATTAAATTTTAAAGAGAATGGTACAACAGTTCCTTATCTGTTGGTGGTCCAGCAAAGCTTGTTAGAAGGGATGACAATATCATGTCATTGTACTTAATTATTCTAATACACAATCAGCTACAATTGTCTTAAGTTCAGTTGGAACAGCACTGTAGTGTTGAACCTTTGCAACATGGGAGTTTCATTAACTTTTAGAAGATACATTCACTTCATGATTTTGCCCAAAAAGTAGCTGGATGGAAAC
This sequence comes from Megaceryle maxima, assembly GCA_024605025.1. Lineage (NCBI taxonomy): Eukaryota > Metazoa > Chordata > Aves > Coraciiformes > Cerylidae > Megaceryle > Megaceryle maxima. The sequence continues at coordinate 25,540 of JANHGN010016171.1, forward strand.
ATTTTAAGTTCTTCTGTACTTAAACTGAGGCTACAGCCTGATGACGAAACTTACCCTGCCCTGACTGCAAGAACGGTCAACATCGAACAGAATGTAATTGTCAACCTTCATCCTAATCTAGGAAGTGGCCAAACAATTTGAGGAGCATTAGAAAAGAAAGTGGTATGTCAAAAGAGAAATAGGGTCAGAGACATACATAGGGTCCTCAGTGTTTTTTTCTTGAGGTTCTTATTGATCAATTTGTTGAACACCATCATTTTGAAAACTGGACCTTGGAAAATCCGACTCATCAGTGGTTTTATTTTTTGTTTTGTTCTGGGTTTTTTGTTTTGGGTTTTTTTTTGGGTTTAAGAAACATACACAGATTAATGGGGTGTGCCTGATTATGGCATGTGGTTATTCAGGGTGTGAACAACCTCTAGGGTCTGTCAAAATAGGCAGCTTCAGGGTTATTTAATCTCTACTGAAGAAGTGGAAAACAAAAGCAGAAAAACTGTCTTTATTGAAGAAGCATAGCATAAATGAGAAGGGTACACAGGGAGAAGCAAAATGTTACTGAAATACAACATCTGTATTATACTATATACAGTATTATCCTAGACACTGCCCATATTATAAATAATATTACAATAGAATGGTCAGTTATAATAGCATTTTCCAGACAGGTAATCTTAGAACTAGGCAGAAAAAGGACAGTTATACTACAATGCAGTGTTTTACTTTTCCCTAGTGAGAAAAAAAAAAAAAAAAAAAAAAGTATTAATGCTTTGGGTTTGATTATTTTTCAACTAACTTTCAACTGGTCAAAATATTAACTGCATAAAGATTCTGTGCAATAGCATCTCCTGATCCCACGGCAGAGCTGGAAAGGTGCGCAGTGCTGGCATGGACTGCCAGATCTGCTCACTAAATAATGCAAAGTTTGGAGTAGCTTGTCTCACAGAAATGTCTGAAGTGCCGTCATGCCCAAAGAGCAAACTGAAGATCTAGCTGAAACCACTCATAACACCGGTAGTTGGTTACCCGTGACATGGGTAGGTCACGCTGTGCTCCGGCCGCGGCAGCCAGCTCGGCGGTCCTGGGCACCTGCAAGGCCGCCCGCCGGCGGCCAGGGATGACGGGTCGGGGCGAGCCTAGGGGTGCGGAGGCCAACTGCAAGGAAACTTCAACCCACACACCCGGGACAAGCCCCAGGCGCGCTCGACACGGGGCACAGGGCGGCCTGGCTTTGACCACTGAACAGAACAGAATGCCTGAGGGCGCTGGATCTGCGGCGTGGTCTGACCGCCGCGCTGTCCTGGGCGGCCCGGCCCCGTTTTTTTCGCCGGACTCTCCCCACCTGTAAGGATTTTACCCCGCGCCCTGGTGGCTGGAATGGGGAAGGGCTGAGCTCGAGGCTGCTGCCGGGACGCTTTTCTCGGGGAGAGGAAAATTCCAGACGAGAAGAGCGGCCCTGCCCCCGCTGGCCGCTGACAGCCCGGGACTGAGGCCGAGCCCGAGCGGAGTCCCCGCGCAGTCTGGGCATCGGGCCGCCACTGGAGGGAGAGCCGGGTGTGTGGAGGCGGGCAGGCAGCGCGAGAGGGAGGGAGGAGCTGGGAACAGGGACTCTCTGTTTTTCCGCGGACGTCGGAGCGGGGAAGGTTCTGCGTTTGGAGTTTCTCGCCGCGAAGTTTGTTTTGAGCTTTTGTTTGTTTGTTTTCCTCCCCTCCGCCCAAGGTGTGGTTCAGCAAGCGGCCGTCCCGGGGCAGGAAGCCCAGCGGAGCCGTGTGCGTGGCCACTTCCCTGGGAAGGTGCCCCACGGGCGCGCTGTAAACAGCGGGGAATGCTTAGGCTCGGGTGTAAGGCGGCGCTGGGGGCGGCAGAGCGGGGCCGCCTTCCTCAGCCCGCCCCGAGCAGGTGAGGCGGGGAGCCGAGCCGCTGTGCGGGCGGATCCCAGCGGCTGCGCCCGCCCTGCCCCCGGGAGCCGACCTGCGCTCTCTCGGCCGCCGGCATGAACGGCCGCGCTCAGCAGGCGGCCGCCCCACCGCCGCCAGGGTAAGCATAGATCACCGCAAGGGTGGGAGACCCGGGTACCCCCGGCTTCAGAGGGGCAGCCGGCGGGGACCCGCGGTCGTGCCGGGCCGCGTGTGAGGCCGACTACGGTGACGTGAGAGGGGGCAGCTGGGGACGGGGAGGCCGGTGTCGTGCGCGTCCGGTGCGAGGTGCGGCCTTTGGAGACGAGTAAGGGTGAGAGGCGGCTCCCCAGCGTCGGCGGGCGAGTGAGTGTGCCCCTTTCCCGGCTTCGGCAGCGGCGGGAGCGGGACGGCAGCGCATCGGCCAAGCCGGCAGCGGGAGGCGCATATGGAGCGGCGCAACCGTTAAACGATTGCCGGCGCGGCGGGAGCAAGTGGGCAGCGCGCCTCCTCCCGCGCCTCGACGGCATCTCGGCCGGGTTCCCCTGGGTGAAAACGGGCTCTCCGGCGGGACGGGGCTGCGGGGTAAGTCCGCCGGGCCGCTGGCGCCCTCCTTGGCTGTATCTGGCAGAGCAGCGGCGTGTGTGTGTGCGGACTTGAGCGCCAGCCCTCGCCTCTCGCCCGGGGCATTTCCGCGGAGACGAGCAGTGACCCGCTTGCTGGCGTCGTCGTCCAGGTGTCTGCCGGGCTGCGGTATCGCTGCTGCGATACCTGTCGGGGAGCGCTTCGTTGCCGGGGTCGGCTCCTCTAGTAAATCTCAATAATGCGAAATTTTCCAACTTGACCATCTGTAAGGGCGTGCTTGTCAGCTTTCGGCCCTCGGTGTGAGAGAGATGGTAGCGGTGTGGGAAAGCTGGAAGCTTCGCAGGTCTTTGGTAACTGCCAGCGTTGGAAGAGGAAAAAAACAAGTAGCATCTGTTGGGAGAAGTAAAAGGGTTAGTTTGTTTGGTTTTAAATGTTAAGTCTGACGAATTGCTTCTAATCTATCAGAAAATGAAACTTTAAAGAATGTATCTTTTAATTTAAGTGAAGCTACCCCGGTTATAGTTCGGTAGGAGGAGGACACCCCATTGAGTTGTCAGGGATGTTTAAAGAAAATTAATTCACATTACCAAATACTTGTGGGATTCAAAATACTGGCAAGACTGCTGGAGTTATCTGTAAATAGAAGGGACAAAGTACCTGGGGAGAGTATTTTTTTAAACAACAAGACTTAATTGAAACTTTCATATTATATGCAAAAATGGATTAATTGGATTTCTGACCAAGTGATTACAGCATCAACAGGTGCAGTTGATGTTAATTTGCTGAAGTATTCGCAGTAGCAATCAGATCGGTTTGAAGTCACATCTGTAGTAAAATATAGGAAGACTGGTAGAGGAGGGGTATTTATTCACTTTTTATTTAATGACTTACTGCCTGTGGCAATTCTACCTTTATGTATGGCCATGAAGAAATGAAGTTTTTACCGTTAATGTAGAAGGTACAGTTACAGTATGGATAATTACCCCTTCTTAAGACTTTGGGTATGTAATCATCATTGAACAGACTGAGTGTAGGATAATAGAGCATGATACCAGTGTAGGAAGTGACTAAACCAGTATGTCTTGAAGGTCCTCAATTTTACTTGTGTCTTTTTGGTCACTTTCATGTTGCAGCCCACAACTACAATTTTGTTCTGACGGGTTTCTCTAGGCCTGTTGCCTGCCATAAAGCTGTTGGTTATACTGAATTTTGACTGCTGCTTGACATATCTAACTTGGGAAAAGTAATCTGTTCCCTTAGTGTGACTTCAAGCATCTATCAGCATTTGCATCTCATTAACAGCAGTGCTTGTTTGTGTTAGCCCTGCAGATATATTTTCAGGCCTTTTATCAGTTGTTCCCATAAAATTTGGTACTTGGGAAATCAATTTACCATTCCTTTCTTATTAATAACAGGAGGAGTTCTTTACCGGCAATCTTAATTATTTCCTGAAGATGGTCTCATTTTCTTGTTTAAATACTGGATTTGAGGACAAAAATCTGGATATACCAGCAAAAATGGCAATTCCCACTTTACTGAAAATGATCCACAGATACATTTTTGAATAGTAATCAGGACTGTGGTTCCATTTCTGAGACAATAGGAAAAAAAATGTGCAATCTGGGAAGAGTTTTAGTTGAAATAACAATTTTCTTTAAATGTATTACTGTGTTATATCTCTTCTTGTCTAGCCAGGTGAAGAATGTTGTTAATCTGCAGCTGAAAACTGTTTACCAGTAAATGTCTTCTTAAATCACTGTTTGAAGTTATATGGAGTAATTACTGATAACTCTTCACAGCTTAGAAAATCTGTTTATGCTAAATGCCAAGAAGGCTAGAGGTGTTAAAGGTGTTTCTTGAGTTTTCAGACATTGATGTTTATTTAGCCTTGGAACTTCTATGCAACTTAATCATCAATGGCTTTTCAAAATAGAATTTTGTTACCAGTTCTATGGAGACGAGCTGTGGAAAAGGATCCAGTAATTATATCCCAGAATTTTATTTTTTGTTTTTGCATGCAGGATTACACTTTCCTATTGAAAAACTGTTGATTCAAACTGGTTGTCAATAAAAATGTTTGCCTAATTTTTTGGGAAAATATACCAGTATTATTCTCACTGTACAATCAAGGTGAATCAGTAGAGATTTTAAAAAAGCAGCCTCTGATGTTGTGGTATTTTTGGGGGGGGGGTTGTTG